>JAUZST010083137.1:0-76467 GCA_034779995.1 Parotocinclus haroldoi | reverse complement strand
TGTGTGTGTGTATGTATGTATGTTTTTTCTAAGTTGCTTTTAATCTTGTTTCAGTTGACTGCTTTTGCATTCACAACTTTCTTATCAGCATTAAAAGCATGGTGTTTTTGCTCTTATCTGAGGCTGTTTCTTGAGGTTGCCAACGTATACAACGTGTATTGGTTTGACCTGTTTTTACTAAAATCCTTAAAACAATAAAAAAATGGCCTTGCATGTGACATATAATGTACAAATATAATATACAATTATATATGAATTCTTTAGAGCTTTAAATTCTAAGATATCATTCAGTCAAAATAAGCGTCCTGTACCCCAAATCCTAATCAGTGTGCCTGGGAGGTTCTGAAGCATAACACAGGATTCACTGGGGCGAAGGCAGAGGTACACCCTGAACAACATGCCAGTCCATTCAGGATTCTGCATATGACAACCTGGGATTCAAACTGTTTGCAGTCAACTGTTGTCGTTATGTCATCTGAGTTGCATGCAACCTATTATTATACAAATACTTAAATACATTTCCATATTAAATACTTTAATATTTATAATACTAATCATTTACTACTGCTAGTAACAGTGGTAGCCCTATTCTAGTACTAGGAATTCAATGAATAGCATTTAAAATGACTTATTCCCAAATTTCACCTAACTTCTTATAAAATTGTGATGATTATTATTATTATTACATGCAAGTCCACTAAAAAGTGTAAAACATACATCTACCTGGCTTCTAACATGCAATTTATTGTAATTACATTTGTTACATTAATATTATTGGTATTGGTATTACTTGTGTTATTACTTGTATTGTTAGATTGCATATGTTAATATAATAATAACAATAATAATATAATTATTACTACTCTTACTGTTAAACGCTGCTATTCCCACTCTCACCATCTGAAATCCTGCTTCGATCAGTGGTGAGGAGGAAAATAAGGGAACTTGATGTTGCACCAATGGCTACTTACTGCTAACGTTTAATACAGTGCTTGCTTATGAGGTAAAGGTTGTTTATTTTATACTGTAGAATTTAGGCATTAGAGGCAAAAATAGGCAAACAAGTGGGCTAATATGAAAGTCCCCTGTGCCACTGTTTGAGTTTGACATTATTGAATGTAGATTACGTTTTTCTATAGGAAAAAGATATAACAGAATTAGGCTCCCACTATCTAGTATTACTGACTAACTAGTATTCACTGTCTGAGCCATTATCAGGAATGTGTTACATTTGAGTTGTTATTACTGTTATTATTAATGTTATTACAGTATTCCAGGTCTCTATTCTACACACCTATGCTAAGATGCTAAGTTGTATATAAAGTGAATTCTACCCAATTAAAATACAGCTGTGTTTTTTATGTGTGAAAAACTAAACTTTAGTAAAAGACCTGATACTAATAACCCTGTGTCTTTACTCCAGTTCTATGGTGTGCTCAGTGAGAGTAATCTGCTTCTCCTGACAGGCATGCTACCAAAATAAGCTGAAGCTGGCACTGATTGGACAGAGCCTATTTGGGCAGGAAGTGTACACCAGTTTACGCAAGCAGGGACATAAGGTGGTGGGTGTGTTCACTGTGCCTGATAAGGATGGCAAGGCAGATCCGCTCGGTGAGTATCAGCATGGCCAAGGAATCAGAATGAATGAATGGGCAACAATAAAAGCAACTGACATGTTACATATTTATAAATGCATTATGTTACGTCAACTTTTTTTTTTCACTTTCAGTTCAGTTTCATTTGACAACTTTTGTGTTGATGCAGTACAGTGCTACCTGAAAGTTTGTGAACGCTTAAGAATCGACTTAATTTCAGCATAAATACAACCGAAAACATCATCAGATTTTCACGCAGTTCCTAAAAGTGGACACGGATATCCCAGTTGTGACAATATATGCTAAAAATATTATAGATGGCCATTTATTTATTGAGGAAAATGTCAATATCAGTGAGTCGCAAAACTGTGAACATTTTTTTTTTCAGTATCTAGTGTGACCCCTTGTCAAGCAATAACTGTAGCTAACTTGTGATTAATGTTGTGCATCTGCTTGGAGGAATTTTTGTCCAGTCCTCCATATAGACCAGCTTCAACTCTGGAATGAGGGTGGTACGGTGGATCGGTGGGTAGCACCGCTGTCTCACAGCAGGAAGGTCGCTGGTTCAATACAAGGGTGGGTCCTTTCTGTGTGAAAGTGTGTTCACTTCAGGTCCTTTTACATTTTTTTCTGTTGGATTAAGTTCAGGACCTTGACTTGGCCATTCCAAAACATTCACATTTATCCTTCAGAATTTGGTAATATGCTAACCTAGATGCAGCAAACCAAACACAAACCACCATAGTACCACCGTCATGTTTAAAGATTCTTGTGCTGTAATGTTTACCTTTCTCAAGACACTCGCTTCGTTCACTCACACCTGGTGAATCCTATTGACTGACAACATCAGACTCATTTCACATTCAATTCTAGACGGACTTTTACCACTCACAGATATTAGATATTGGATCATTTTTCACAAATAAATCAACAAATATAGTATAGCTGGGTTCTTCTTAGCTACCTTAAGACTTGTGTATAAAATCTGATCATGTTATATGCATAAATAGAGTGTAGAAATTGCAAAAGGGTTCAATCACCACTGTATGTTGGTTGCATGTATGTAGAACTGAAATTATTGATTGTACATAAATCAAAACATAAAGCTTAAAGCTGATTAGTTGATGTTTAAGTAATGTTTATGTTAACAATGTAAATACTACTATTAAAAACAATAATTCCCATTATAATGTATAGGGTATTTTAATCACCTAACTCAATATTCCAACCAGTTAACTCATTCTAACAAATGCATATATGGAAAATAGCATAAGTAGGTGGTCTTCTGAATGGTGTCTTTCGTCTGCCTACACACCTCCACTTTCATTTTATAAGGTTGTTAATTGATGTAAGCATATTTGATATAAATATCTTTTGAATGCTAGCATTTAAAGTTAGAAGAAACAGCTGGGACAAGGATTTTCAGTGTTCATGTACTGTTCAGTTTTCACAGAGATTGCTGGCTCACTTTTTTAGAACCATTTGTCAGATGTTTATATGATACAGTGAAGTACAATTCCAAGCATTTCATACATTTAAATATATGGCTAGTATTAAATTAAAAACTATATAATTGTAAACAGGTAAGGTCAACAGGTGATAATTTGGTACAAAATCAAATTATTTGAGTATCAAAGATGGGTCTTTGAGTATCAAAGATGGGCAGAGGATCTTAGGATAACAAATGACTAATAACGCTATTGAGATGTTTAAAAATTGTATTACTCAAAAAATATAGGAAGATATTTGCATATTTCTACCCCTACAGTGCATAATGGAATTAAACAATTCAATGAAGGAAGGAAAGGAAATGCAGTGCATAAAGGTAAAAGGGAACAAGCTTAAGCTGAAAATCCATGATCCTTGATCTTTTAGACAGTACTGCATTAAGAACCACCGTTTATATCAATAGCTGATATAACCACATGGGCAAGAGATTAGTTTATCTAACCTTTATCAAGCACTGCAATACATAATTACATTCACAAATGCCACTTAAAACTTTATTGTGCAGAAAAGAAGCCTCATGCTATCAAGAAAACACCCAAAACAGTAAATGACTAGTATTAAATGTACCCAGTGTGCCAAAAGTGTGGAGAAGAGAAACTGTTATATTAGAAAGTGGTCAATGCTTTACCATCCCAATTTTTTTTGTGGAATGGATGTTTAAAACTATTTTTATTTCATTTTCCATGCTGTTCCAACCTGTCCTAGTTTTAAGTTGTACATCATAATCCAGTTTTATCATGAATCTTCACTTCCTCAATCCTTTTGTTGTCTTAAACCATCATTAAAAAACAGACAACTATGTTCCATGTCTAAAAAATCCCTTCTGTTTGTTATTGCTTTGATCAAGTTATCACAAACTGTAAATCAAATAGTGTAGCAATGGAAACAACCTTTGGATATTTGGATCAGCTGAAGGACATTGCTAAATATAAAAGGTTTAATTGTTCTGTTTAAGAGTTTGCACAATACACACATAGAAATTATAGCATTGTAACTGTAGTTTCCATGTAATTTTACGGTTGGTCTATGTTTAATTTGAGGGATATCATAATAGAGGTGGTACTGGAACTGGCCACACAAAAACTACATTTGCACACATTTAAGAGTCACAAAAGTGACCTAATAAATATGCAGAAATATGCAAAAGGGAAGAAGCGCATAAAATATGTAAGTATATATATAATATAAATATATATGTTTGTTATCGCACTGACAGACCCCTATATATAATGCTCTCAAAATTAGGGGATATTTCAAAATGAGATATCCCATAATGAAAATCCCTTTTTTCTGAGCAGTGTGCATATTATCTATTTTATTTACAATATTGTATACTGTATATACAATACAGCACTGTACTAAATGCTTCCATATGGTATTTCATATTGTATTTTAATTCATAACACTGTGTGTAAAGTATCTTAACTAAGTGTGATTATGGTAATGTTTGGTCTGTTTTTTTCGGTCAGCAATGTGTTTTACAGAATGTTGTGCGATTGTCAGAATTGTGTAGATGTAAGGTGTTACACATACCTAGAGCTAATGTGGCCTAAATACAGTGGTCTGTGTGTGCAGAATATGTTTATGTTCCTCATTAATAGCAGCTTCAATTTCTCTGTGATAGAGAACACATTGTTTTAACCAATTTGTTTTGAAGAATCACAGTTTCCTGGTGGATACTACTTCTCTGCTTGCTGCTAGATTTGTATTATCAGCATACAGTAGTAGTGTTTATCCTTAACAGTCCTTCTACTGTTTGTTGAACCTGTTCATCAGCTGTTTAAATAGTGAAGGCTACATATGTCTGAAAATAGTTTTGGTGGATAACTGCTATCTTGTTAGTATAAAGGCAGCAGTGGCTCAGCGATTAAGGAGCTGAAGGTTGAGGGCCCAAGGGCCACTGCTGGGCTCTTGATCAGTAGTGCTTTGTAGCATTTTATTAGTTGTATGTCACTCTAAATAAGTGTATCTCCTAAAAGCTGTGAACTGTTAGTACACCATATTATCTGTTGTACTATTGTCTGTCATTGCACCTTCCAGATGCAATTTATATGTGTTAAAACAGTCTGTTTCAATTTTTACTCTGACTCTGCTTTGAGTGTATCAACTGAAGAACCTACCTCAATATGTAATTACACGATTTGTTTTGTATAATATAATTACCTTAACTTCACGCATGTCCTTATGCTGTTTATTGTCCTCATTCAGCCGTAGCAGCAGAGAAAGATGGCACACCGGTGTTTAAGTTCCCTCGTTGGCGTGTGAAAGGGAAGCCAATCCCAGAGGTGGTGAATGCATACAAGGCTGTGGGGGCAGAACTCAATGTTATGCCCTTCTGCTCCCAGTTTATACCAATGAACGTTATTGATCATCCCAAACATGGCTCCATTATCTACCACCCATCCCTCCTGCCTAAACACAGAGGAGCCTCTGCCATCAATTGGTAAGAGACTTCTTCTGTTTATGTGTGTAAAAAATGGAAAAAAATCTGTATCAATATTTAAGCCTAACATGCACTGCGGACCTTAAGTGATATACATATGAGAGAACCTGTATGATATTCCTGTGAGAAGCAGGTGGTTTTTTACATTTACTCTTGTTTTTAACTGGGAGTGGACAACCTTTTCTACAGGTGGTGATAAACCCATGACACACTTAGAAAAGTGTACTGGGACATAAGGTTTTATATCAGTAACACATTGTAGAGTAGGCACAGAGGTAGTTTGCTAACACTTCACCATAGCAACCTCGGTTTGAGCCCTAGAGGCACCTCCTGGCCCTGAAATAGGGAGATTAGGAGATTTGGAGAATCATCCTTCAGGGCCGCAGTACTGAGCCTTAACAGTCTTGTGATTGATTGGTACATCGTTCGGGGCACATACTTGTTTGCATCCTGTCAGCTCTAGGATGATCTCTGGACCTTCTGCAACTCTGCCCAGGAGAAACTTGGTTAACAAGACAGGAAAAAAAACAATACTGTAATTTTCACAGCCCTATCTCACATTCAAATATGACAAAAAATATATAAAAAGCAGGTTCACACATGATAATTTAAGTGTATAATGACATGTCTTGACATCTAGTCTCTCTATATTTAAAGGAACTAAATGTATCCGTGTTTGTCTAAATGTCCAGGACCCTGATTGAGGGTGATAAGAAAGCAGGTTTTACCATATTCTGGGCTGATGATGGTTTGGACACTGGTCCTATCCTGCTGCAGAAAGAATGCCTGGTAGAACCCAATGACACAGTGGACACACTATACAACCGTTTCCTCTTCCCAGAGGGAATCAAAGCTATGGCAAGCACAGGAGCATTGCTTACATCTGTCATTCAGTAAATTATTAATCTAATAGTAC
This sequence comes from Parotocinclus haroldoi, assembly GCA_034779995.1. Taxonomy (NCBI): domain Eukaryota; kingdom Metazoa; phylum Chordata; class Actinopteri; order Siluriformes; family Loricariidae; genus Parotocinclus; species Parotocinclus haroldoi. The sequence continues at coordinate 70,004 of JAUZST010083137.1, read as the reverse complement.
TTTAACGTAGTTACAAAAACAGAAATGTGCTGCGTTTAACAGGTGGATTCAGTGCAGCTCATTGCAGATGGCAAAGCCCCCAAGATCCCTCAGCCTGAAGAGGGAGCCAGCTACGAGGGCATCCAAAAAAAGTCAAATGCCAAGGTAGTATACATGCACCAGTATATTGACTGAGCTAGTCCTATAATATTTAGCAAAGTTCAAGTCATATATTACCTCCAACCAGTGAACTTCTTGCAAATGGTGTATTATTATAACAGCCTCGGTTAAGTCCTGACTCTCCGTTTCTGTTCCAGTTTCTCCCAGAGGTGCTCAGGCAGGTCAAGTTGTTTTAAGCAAAAATTCAGCAAACCATTTTTCAATGATCTTGTCAAGTCATTTGCCTAAAAAATTTCAAACAAAAGGAATCGGGGAATGCTTTAAGGTTGTTGGTGTGCTGTAGCGTGAGCATTCTTCTGAACTAAAACAAAGCAACTGGGCCCAAATCATTACACATGACATGCTAAGCACCAACAGCAGTTGTGTAAATCACAAAGGACTTCGAAGCAGCCGAATAATCATGAAGCTCTAATAACAAAGCGTAAAGCACAACATACAAGTACAAAATGTACAACACAAGACTTGAGGCATAAGGCATGAGCTGGCTTAAGTACCAGTACCAATCCAGTGCAGTTGTTAGTACTCAAGTGAGAGTGGTTGCCTTGAAAGTTCAGATGTGAAAAATAGAAATGGGACCAAGGAAGGTGCACATGAAGAATGAAATTTTGGTATGGGTGTGGAAATGTTCCTTTAGCCATTACAGAATCCCACCAAAATACTGCTATAACTTCCATATTATTAATATAATTACACAAGTCAACAACATGACCGTCCTAGCAACAAATAAATTCTGTAAATCTTTTAGTCCAATACATTGGCAGCTGGCAAAAATGTGCTGGGTTATGCCAAATAAGTAGTTAACACGGTAAAATGGCTTATGTCTGTAGGGATAACATCTGACTACAGTTAATGTTTTAATAGACTTGAGAATTGGTCTTTTTTATGGTTCCATGATGGCCTAGAACCTTAAATCAAAAGTCTAAGTTTGAGATGTCGGAAAGATTTGTTTAGTAAATTATAAGACATAAATGTACTTAATAAACAAGACATGAAAGTGGAAGATGTGGTTGACTGGTGATCATGACTACACTTCTGTTATTGACAAAATAATATGACAGAACAGACAAAACACTGATATCATTAGGAAAGCTTGTGCGAAAGAAAAAGTAAGCAAGGCAGATATCTAGTCATATTGCCAAGGATTTCTGTAGTGATTACAAAGGCAATGCAACCACCAGCTGTCATCTACCTACTGCTATTCCTAAAATATACTTTGAGGGTAATTTAACACATTTAACTTTTGCATTTCTGTGCTTCTACCTCTACAGATGAACATGGCACAGCCTGCGGAAGTTATACATAACTGGATTCGTGGCCATGACAAAGTTCCTGGAGCATGGGCTGTCATTGATGGACAGGTGTGTTTATAAGCACTTGCTATTGAATATAATTGTAATACACTGGAAATACTAGTTTTATGTTGAAAATCATATTGTCACTATTTCACTAAAAGCAATGTGGAGCAATGTGGTTCAATGAGTAAACACAGTGTTTAAAAATGATTACCGTAGACACAGTGAGATGTACCCATTAAAGCAGTGATCCAAACTGGTACTATCTATAAGACACTGATATTTTAATGTTAATTAAGGAGGAAATTTGTTTTCAAATTTCACAGTGCCTTGTATTGTGAGTAAGGGACTGCATACACCGTTGTGGCACTCTTGATTGTTTAGTACAAAAAACAATATATTCAGAAATACATGGATATGTGCCAACTTTGTATTATCATAAAATTTGTATGCATATCCATTACATTCAAACAAAAAATGGACTCGCCAACATGCATGTAGTGCTGTCAAAAAATAAACATAGGCTATGACATGGACAGTATTAAAAACACCCAATCTGAGAACTTTTGCAACATGGACAACCTCCAAGCATGTTTTATAGCCATTTTGAGCTTCATTCATCTGTCTGCTACTAGTTTCTTCCACTTTTCCGCTGCAGTTCTCTCAAGCTCTTGAATCATTATAGGGTTTCTTTTCCCAATAGCAGATTTCAGCTCTCTCCAAAGACTTCGCCAATTTCAAGCTCTCTCCAATTTAAACCAGTCTTAACCTACAATACTTGTTTACTTTAGCTTTATTTGTGTGCTTTGGGTTATAAACCATCTGTAGGACCCATTCACTTTTCTTACCCATTACATTTGATTATAAAATCCTCCGATAATCATTGATTTCATTGTTTGAAATATTTGCAAGGCCTCCAATCCCAGAGGAAGCAAAGCAGTCCCACCATATTATGGGTCCTCCACCATGTTTCACTGTTGGTAGGGTGGACTTTCTTTTAAAGGATTCAGTTTGTCATCTGTCATCTAACACTGGTATGCATTGCCAAAAGCTCTAGTTTGTGCGTAGAACATTTTTCTAGAAGGATTGTGGTTTGTCCATGCAAATTTTAAGAAGCTAGGACATTTGTTATGCCTTTTTTTAAGCTGTAGGATCCTCCTTGGTCTTTTCGAATAAAGCCATGTTTTATTCAGTGTGCAGCATATGGTACGTTATAACCATCACCCCATATGCCTTCAGCTTCAAAACTCCTTATTTCCAACAAGTCACAAACAGAACTAACAAAGGGAAAATGGTTATTCATCAGAATCTCAGAATGGCTTGTTCAAGTTATTGACAGCTCTCATTTAGCTTGCGACACAGTTACCAGCAATGTAGGGTGATTTTCGGAATGACGGTTATTTACTTCCCTTGATTCGCCATGCCAATTCGACCAGTGCGAAGGTGCAGGTCAGATCCTGACAGGAACAGGATGACTGTGAAACACAGTAATGCTGATAAAGGGAGTGATATCTAAAAATACATGGGGCCAGCATTCAGGTGAATTCCAATATGACACATGGCACCTACTAAACATTATTGTGGTCCAGGTGGTCACAACATTAATTAAGTGCTGAGACATTTTGAGTGGGACTTTTAAATCTCATAAACAACCTTCAGTTGAGTGCTGTTGAATATGTTATTAAGTAATTAAATTATTTATTTTATTTATTGGCTAATTAGTGGTGTATATGTTTGTGTGTGTGTGTGTGTGTGTGTGTTTGTAGCCAGTAACACTGTATGGCTCCTCGATGTTGAGCGGATCAGTTCCTTCAGGTCAGCCCGTGGAAGTGGAGGGAGCATCTCAACCTGGACTCATCACAAGCTCAGGCCTTGTGCTCTTTGGTTCCGATGGGAAACTGGTAAGACTCTCGCACACATCACTGATTTAAGACATGCCTCTTTTCCAAATCCCTGGTCATGACACTCCCTCGCATCCATCTCACCTTTCAGAAATGCCAGATATGATGTGGAACAAATAGCTGAGGCTGACACTGTGATTAATACCTGATTTACTGTTAAGCCTTGTAATTAGTGTTACTCAGTAATTTTCTGTCCAATGTGTACAGCTCCAGGTAAAAAATCTGCAGTTTGAAGATGGAAAGATGATTCCAGCTGCCAAATACTTTTCATCAGGAGATGCCACCAGTGTAGAGCTGACTGAAGATGAGAAGAAACTGGCAGAGAACATAAGGGTAGGTGTTACTTTTTCATGTGTGCCACAATAAACACTATTATCAAGAATACATTATTTTATGAATGTATTATACATTGTTGCAGGTGATCTGGAAGGGGATTTTGAGCAGTGTTAAAGTAATTGAGGACACGACAGATTTCTTTAAGTCTGGAGCTGCATCTATGGATGTGGTCAGGTAAATGGCAAATTTCAATTTTGTTCTTGAGCATGTTTGTCAATGTGAGCAATTGGATTTAATTCCAAAAAAATATTATAGGGACTTATTTTAAAAGTCAAACCAATGCTGAATTACAGGGAAAAAACAAATACAAGATAAACAAAATAAAACTTTTATTATACTTAAAGTTCTATTAAACACGTGATGCTAGAGAGTTCTCTACAGAACAGTTGGTGCACCCTTGGGGCAAGATGAACGCTCGTGATCATGATGTACTGCTCTACATGTTAGTCCTGCAGCGGAATTGTGCATTCAACCTAAGAAATGCTGTAAACATGCAGTATAAAATACCATGAGGTCCTAATTAGCTTTCATTAATTGTTAGTTGGCTAAGTATATGAATGGAACCAGATCTTCTTCACATCTCCCTTTAGCAAATACAGTGAATAACTACTTAATCCTGGTGCAGAAACTTTTATTAAACACAAAGTTTTATTAAACACATGCAAATTTAACACGAGTAGACTGAATAATGAATGCTGGGCTGGTGTTGTGAGAATGATAATGACAACCTACTATATGTGCTGATTCAGAATGAGAGGCGTAAAGTGGTTTGCTTGGATTAGTTTCTGTTTGAGAATTAGTTCTTATTTTTTGGCAGAAAAATAATGCAATACAGGACATGAAACGCATCTCAGCAGAGAAACAAGGAGAGGAAAGTTCTAACCCGAATTAAATGCAATTGTTTCTTACAGCTTCTGTAAGTTTTCAGTCAGTTCCCTGAACCATTCTGAAATACGTATAACTGTCACAAAAACAGTATTTAAGTTCTAATTCCAAAAATATTTGTGTGTGAGAGAAAGGAAGGGTAAGGATGGGCTGAGTGAATCAGTGTACTGCATGCCACTTTTAAAGTGCAGTGATTTTACCTATGTTAAATACAGTAGCAAAAAAGAAAATGTAGTGGTCAAATGTGGATATTTTTTATGTATGGGAAACACTACAGTATCGTGGTTAGTACTGTTACACTACGATCCCATATAGTGTTACTAGATAATGTTTAGTGTATTACAAACACATGTACATATATTTAATATGGTGTTAAGACAACGTCCAGATCACATACACAATTTCACAGAACGTGTCATGGATGTAAAATGACATACCTGTATATGTAATACGATTCTCGAGATCCAAAACTGTCTAAATTATAGCCATCGATAGTTATGACTTCAACACTAAGCAAAATAATTGTGATGGTCATGGCCATGCATCTGTTGTTCAGCACAGTTCCTGTAACATCAGTCCGCTGACTAAAATCTCCTCACATGGCTAGTTTTCTGAACTCTTGTATGTATATGTGTGGGACAGACTGGTGGAGGAAATTAAGCAAAAGTGTGGTGTTGAGCTGCAGAATGAGGACGTGTACATGGCTACATCCTTCCACGATTTCATCCAGATGTTTGTCCGGCGTCTGAGAGGGGAAGACTCAGAAGAGGAGCTGGTCATTAATTATGTAGGTGTCAAAACTCATACTTAGAAGTGCTTATATGTATATAATACATATATTACTTATATACAGTAATACTTGAACAAGGTGAATTTTGTACACAAGATCTGCCTGAATTGGTGTCAAAATTGGTCATCCTTTCCAGCCTGATGACCATCAAAAACTTTTTTTTAGGTCCCCAGAAAGCGTTTTGTTTGTAGTGTGATACACTACCACAAACAGGTTTTGAATATCTATATTTTCTTTAAATACAACAGACCCCTTTTCTTTAAATACAAGTGTGTTCCCTTGCAATTGATCAAAACAATGCCCGACTTCCAGCTTCAAATGATGCTCCCAGATAGAAATGTCAGATTGCTGCAAAACTAGACATGCAATGATGTTGCAGGCAGATATGTAAATTATTACAGGTGTGGTCTAAATAGACACTGGGTCTTGCCACAAGAGGGCCTAAGAGTGCCTTTCCCGCTGCTCTATAATGAGGCCAGTTGGTTGTTATGAGAGCCAACACATGTGGCCACAGGATATCCTGCAAGTATCGCAGAGTTTTTAGGCACCCTTTTATGACTACTAAGGCTGGCCAACTCTCATATGCTATTACAAGGGCAGGATTTTTACCATGAGACTTCCATACTTAATCCGATCGTCATCGGATCACGAAAAGAACCTTGATTCGATGACACTGTAGCAGTCTGTGGCGGTCCAGGTTTCTCATTCACGACACAACTGCAAACAAAGATGATGGTGGCTGGCTGTCAATGGCAAGACACAGTGGGCACAACAAATTTATTTTACTAAGCACCTGGAAATGATCGGCTCAGAGATACAAGTATGTAATGAAGGTCTCACCTGTGTCTGGATGGTTGACAATTAAACTATAGGAGCTGTTTGCACTGCTTGGTGGATCAAACAATCAACAATGCTCTCTATTGGTGGTCTGCCTGGGCCGTCCAGAGCCTGTTCACCGTATATGTGCCATCAGAGAACCACTGCTCCCAACACTTTGTAACAGATAAGTCAGAACAGCCTAGATGGCAGTCAGTGAGTCCAAACGACCATCCTGTTTCTCTGTCCAATGATGCGTCCCCTCTTAAAGTCTGTCAACCGGGCAAAATGTTTGCGGGTGCGTTGTAGAGGCATATCTAGTTAATGATCTCTCACCAAGAGATTATATTACCCAAAAGTAGCTTCTGAGAACTTTTTTTTTATAGACAACGGGCAAAGCATTTTGACGCTCTCTTGTGGCAAGACTACCTGCAACAGAACTACATTATGACTTTTGCAGTAATCTGACATTTCTAACTGGGTGCTTTATTTTTGTTTAATGAGTATACTTTTGAACTTCAAAGATATGTAATATTGGATCATCTTCCTCAATGAACACATGACCAAGTGTAATATTTTTGTCTCGTTTGTTTTTTGCGCATTCTCTTCATCTAATTTTAGCTGGTGTCAAAATCAGATGATGTTTTAGATCATATTTATGCTGAAATATAGACTAAAGTGTTCCCAAACTGTCAAACACCACTGAGCCATTTGAAAGGTTAGAAAAAGGTATTCTTTTCCTAGGCAACAAAGGAGATCAATAACATGACACTGAAGATGCCCTACCAGTGCTTCGTCAATGGAAGGTTTGAGGATGCTGAAAATGGAAAGACTTACAACACTGTAAACCCCACCGATGGCTCGGTAAGTCTCACACACTGTTGAACACACCTGTAATGAGATGTAGTACCTAAAGTGCATGGCTTGATCTTGTCCTGTAGGTGATCTGCAAGGTGGCATTTTCATCTGTTGGTGATGTAGATAAAGCAGTTGTTGCAGCTAAAGAGGCATTTGAGATGGGTCCTTGGGGCAAGATGAATCCTCGTGATCGTGGCAGACTGCTCTACAAGTAAGCCCCGCAGTGGAATTGTTCAATAAACCTAAGAAATGCATAAAACATATCAAATACCATGAGGTCCTCATGAGCTTTCATGTATTGTTAAGTTGTTTATGTATATGAATGGAACCAGATCTTATATACATCTCCCTATAGCAAATACAGTGAATAAGATAAAGAGATTAACAATCAACTTTGTAAAACCACTTAATCTAGTTCAAGTTTGTGGGGGAGCCGAAGCCTTAAAAAGCAGCATAGGGCACAGAGAAAGAATCAACTGCCAGGCCACCAGTCCATTACAGGGCACTTTTCCACACACAGACACACTACTCTGGGAAACTGAAGTACTCAAGAGGACCCGAATGCAGGAGAACATATAAACCCCACACAGGCAGCAGCCAGACAGGGACTCAAACCCAGGTCTCTGATGCTGTGAGATCACAATGCTCACGGCTGTACCACCATGTCACTCCAAAAATCTACCATGTCTTTGGTTCCCCCAATCCCCCCCAATTCTCAAAAGCATCCATGCCAGTAGGCGAATTGGTAAGGAGGTAATTGACTTGTACCTTAATAGGTGTAGGTGTATTCCAAGGGTGTGTGTAGAGGGTAGGCTCTGGATTCACCACAACAAGCCATTACTAAAGAGAAATAACAAGTTTGGACTTTACTTCATTAAGTTAGGAATGGTAACTCAATGAATGGAGGACCATACTGAGTTAATATCAGATGGTAAACTCATTTCAGTCTCTATTATCTTGTCTAACAAGTGAACATTGTTTGTAATATTGTATATACTTGACTGGTATCTGCTGTGTGTTTTTGCAGACTGGCTGATCTAATGGAAGAGCATCAGGAGGAACTGGCTACTATTGAGGCCATTGACTCAGGTGCAGTGTATACACTTGCACTGAAGACTCATGTAGGCATGTCCATTCAAACTTTCAGATACTTTGCAGGCTGGTGTGACAAGATCCAGGTATGTTTGTGAATTTTTCATTTCAGTTTGATACTGAACTGAATACTGGATTCATACACGTATCGATTTTGACTGATATGATATGAACACTTAAAGACAAAATAAACAATTAATCTCTCAGTTAGCAAAATGCAAAGGGAAAGAGCAAAAATATGTATCAAATCAATATTTGGTGTGACTATCCTCAATTCTTCATGAATTCTACTAGGTAGACTTGCAAAAAGTCCAGGATTGCGTAGGATTTTTTAGGATTGTAGTTAGGTGTTATATAGTCATGATTAAAGGATGTATTAAATAGGTGATAACGATCATAATTTACTGTTTTCTGTTCTGAAGGCAAAGCGTCTAAGTGCCTAAGTAATATATACAGAATGCTGAATACCTATATAAATAATCAAAGTCGTGCTGGTTAGCGAACTGACATTGGACCATTTAGTCAGCAGTTAGCACAAGGTACATTTAATTTTATGTAGTGACCTTAGACAGTGACCTTAAGGTTCTGAATGGCACATTGACACCCATGGGGCCACATAAGCCAGCCTTATAAGCACACACGCGTACACACAGGGATTTTATTGTTGTAAAATCCTATGTCGTCAAATCCGAATCATTGGCTAAGCAGGAATTGGATTTGTGTGAATTGTCAAGTGCTCTAACACAATTATATTATAACTAATATAATGCATATGTGTGTATAGATCATACTTATTGTATCGTACTTCTGTATGCTGATTTCCATAGGGCACAACCATTCCCATTAATCAGGCCCGACCTAATCGCAACCTAACCTTCACAAAAAAAGAGCCTCTAGGGTAAGTACCTGCAATCAATCATAATATTAACACCACCTCTTTGTGTTCTCGCTGTAAACTTACCATATAGGTTCACATTGTAGTTTTAAAGCTACATGACTAGTTACAATATAGTCCGTCTGTTGCTCTGCATACTTTATCTTTATTTACATTTATGTAATTTAGCTGACGCCCTTAATTAATACCGTCTTACAATCCAAGCAATTGTGGATTAAGGGCCTTGCTCAGGGACCCAACTGTAGCAGAGGTGGGATTGGAACCCTGGACCTTCTGGTCCATTGCACAGTACCTTACCCACTAGGCAACTACAGTCCCTCCCTCCCTCTATTTCACCTAGTTAGGTAGTCAGGACTACCACATAATCCACAGATCATGTACTGTGGCCAGTCTAACAGTAACTGTGATATGGTCGTGGTATTTTAGTGTGTTTTGCTGGTATTATGGGATCAGATACAGCAGTTATATAGGAGTTTTAAGCCACCTCATTGTCACTGCTAGACTAACAATAGTCCACCAACCAAAAACGGTCTGCCAAAAGCATTCTGTGAGCACTTCATGCAACATGAAAATGTATACACACCATAAATTAAGTACATTGTTTTTTCCCACACTATCCCAGAGTGTGTGCAATTGTGATTCCGTGGAACTACCCTCTTATGATGTTGGCCTGGAAGAGTGCAGCTTGTTTGGCAGCTGGAAACACCCTTGTCTTAAAACCTGCACAGGTAAATTTGAAAACTGTTTAATAATCAAAAGCTATCAAGTGCTTGTATTTATTTAAATCTCTATCCAAACCTCCTATCTATACTTTACAAATCCAGGTCACACCCCTGACGGCACTTAAGTTTGCAGAACTGTCGGTTAAAGCAGGCATTCCTAAAGGTGTCATCAATATCATACCAGGATCAGGTAACTATACAACAGGTTCCTCCTCTGCAGTCCAGAAACAGTTACCGTTAGATTCTTTGTGTTGAATTTCGCACAAAAAATTTGAAGTACTATGTGACCTGTAATTTAAGCATAGTTCATCTAAGAAAATAAGAGTATTCTTTACATTAATTCTGTTAACACCTACATTTTTATAACCTCTGGCTCTCAGGTGGTTTGGTAGGACAGAGATTGTCTGAGCACCCTGACATTCGTAAGCTGGGATTTACTGGTTCCACTCCCATTGGCAAACAAATCATGAAAAGGTAAATTCAGTACGATTTCGTACGTGTGCAGCTCACAATGTTATAACAATTCATCCAACAGCTAAATAACTGCACGTTTTCACCTGTTTCCTACTTCAGTTTTAATTCCTGTATGTTGACTTTGTGACTATGCGATAACATGCTTTCACTTCCCCCTGTAGCTGTGCTGTCAGTAACCTAAAGAAGGTCTCGCTGGAGCTGGGTGGAAAATCCCCTCTCATTATCTTTAGTGATTGTGACATGGACAAAGCTGTGAGAATGGTAAGAAAGAAGAAAAGCCTTGCATAATACTTGAAATAAACAGTGCAGCCAGTGCATCAGGCTCAGAGAGTGTGTGTGTGTGTGTGTGTGTGTGTGTGTGTGTGGGCGCATTTGACTCTCTGTAGGGTATGAGCTCTGTATATTTTAACAAGGGTGAGAACTGCATTGCTGCAGGCAGACTGTTCGTGGAAGAGTCCATTCATGATGAGTTCATCAGACGAGTGGTAGGTTTTAAGCTACAATAATTATTACAATTATTATTTATTTATTTCAAAAATACATCAAATGTATCAGCTCAGTTGGCCACACGTTGCTTTAAGCTAAAATGTGTTTTATAAATAATACAAAAATAAAGCATCACAGGTTTAGTATACTGCTCACAAAAATTAGGGGATGTATTTTTTCAATCCTGTAATTTAATATTCCCTAATTTTTGTAAGCAGTGTAGTTATCTCCCAGATACTACAATACAAGATTCATACCAAGCATTCAAGCATTCATTTATGGATTTACTTGATACTTTCACAGGTCGAAGAGATTAAGAAAATGAAGATCGGTGATCCTCTGGACCGCTCCACAGACCACGGCCCTCAGAACCATAAAGCTCATCTGGATAAGTTGGTGGAATACTGTGAGATTGGAGTAAAGGAAGGTGCCACGCTGGTGTATGGAGGAAAACAGGTTGACCGACCAGGTAAGACCCTATACATGTAACAAACAGATTCAAGAGACACAAAGAACTCAAGAATTGTGAGGAATTTACTGTCTTTTCTATAACTGGTTTATAAATTGTACTGGCTCGTCTGGTCTACCAGTTTTAATCTCCTGTACATTCTTCATATACATGCCGTAGAATAGCTGAAACACAAGCTGTAATGCAAATGATGTATTGTATAAAAAGATGCATAGTGAATGGCATTCTGGGTAGCGCTCTCTAGCTAGACAGGTAGTATACGTTATAGCACAGCGTAGCATTGCTTTAAAGAACAGAAACCAGAGAGAGAGAGATGGTAAAGAAAGTGAGACCAGAGATGCAAAGGAAGACCTGGTACCCGAAAACGGAGCTCTGTCATTAGTTTAGAAAGTTTTCAGAAATCTGACACAGATCAGAAGATATATATTGCAAAGTCTGTCGAGCCATTGTTGCCACTGGTGGTAGGACTAGCATTTTCCTCCATCACTTTAGCAGAAAGTACTGGAATAACAAGCGTGCATGAGATTACGTCATCAGATTTAATGCCGTAAACTAGCATCGCCAGTGAAACAGTGAAGCCAAAGGCTCAGACATCTATTAAAGAGGTATTTTCCCAAGGCGCATGCAGTAGAGCCACATTACTAATGCAGTAACGATCAAGTTAAGAGAGCTGGGTTCAGAGCAATGAATTCAACACTGTAACCAAGGTACATCTTACACGGCCAAAAATCCTTCTGCCAAAAAAAGACATATCTCTTTTGGTTTTTATACAGGGCAGATAATAGCACAACAATAACTTTACATTAGACAGTTCTTTTATGCAGATTGATTCCTTCATATATTGTGTAAACCTTTATTATACACAGTACATAATGATATTTTAAAATATTCAGTATATTCCAGAGGGTAGAATAAGATGCAAACCTATAAAAAAGTCCCAGTCATGTGCTTCTGCCAAAACAGGCATATCTTTTTTAAAGTCTTGTTTACTTCTAATCTTGTTTATAATATACTGCTCTACAAAAATTACTGGATATTTCAAAATAATATATCCCATAATGGAATATCCCCATATTTTTCTGAGCAGTACATATTGCAAATTGTGCAATATAAACTATGCATTAGGCAATTGTTTCATGCTTTCTGATTCCTTCATATATTTGTTAGGTTTCCTACCTTTCGCTCTGGAGCGTTCGGCCGTCCTCGCCGGTGGCCATTACAAAGCAATCGGTGAGGCGGTTTATATCCGGTGACTAATTTAAGACCTGATTATGAACATCTGCTGTCCCTGTTACTTAAGTAACGTAAGGACGTAAGGTTCTAGCGTTGTTCGTGGCCAGGTCGTCTCCACTCAGTATGCACGCCCAACCGCGCATACCTTTAGGGTTAGTTGGTAACGTCCCGGGGCTAATAGTGCTGATGGCCGCATACGGGGGGAACGAAGGTATTTAGTGTTTTAGGGGCACATTGAGGGTCTCCCTTTCCGTACTCGTGCGCTCCTCGCACGCCTGAGCTCATTTTTATTCCCGTCCTCGGCATCTATCAAGCCTTACTTCAACGACTTACCCGCGCCATACGTGCGCCCGAGCACAAGCTCGCCCCCTGACGCTTCGGCACCTTCCGTGATCTATTTGTGTTTGCACTACACGCGCCCCCGAGCTCACGCTCGCTTTCTGGCGCCTCGCCACCTTCTGCAACTTATTTGCGCTCGTGTTACATGCGCGCTCGAGCTCATATGCTCGCCTTTTGGCGCTTCGGCGTCTTCTGCGATTTATTCGCACTCGCGCTCTATGTGTGCCTGAGTTCACGCTCGCTCTATGGTGTTCGGACTACCTCCATGCCTCGCCCCTTGGGAGACATCCCAAATCACCGTGCTATCGTACTCACTGCACGCCTGCCCCATTGGCGCTTCTGCGCCCCCTCGCGATCAATTCACGCGTTGGTCCCATTTGGGACGCGCCATTTCATCCTTTTGGTTTTTTGTGTTCAGGAGCCTTTCGCTCCGCTCTTCTCCCGCTTTTAGTTTTTCTATATTATTTCCCCATTATTATTATCGTATTATTATACGTCGTGGGATTCCATCACTCCCGCATCCTTGGGTCCTACCACATATCATAACAATATTGTGTCATTTTGTGGAGTGAAGTTACCCATAGCCTTCACTGCATCAAAGCCTTCATTATATACACGATGCTATTTTCTGATATGAATCTGGATGTATTCCAGAGGATACAATAAGCTACAAAACCTATATCAAAGTCCAGTGATGCAAAAGAAACACAATTATATACCATGGAACCTTTATAAAAACAGTATACACATTTATGCATATACATTTATGGTCACACCAACCTGTACTAGTTATAACTGAGGAATCAGTGATCTTACACTGAGTGTATTTGTGCAGGATTTTTCATGGAGCCTACAGTGTTCACAGATGTAGAGGATCACATGTTCATTGCTAAAGAGGAATCATTTGGTCCTGTAATGGTGATCTCCAAATTTAAAGATGGGTAAGTAATACTTAGTTTTTTTTATACAGCATTTAGTTAAGCATAGTACAAACTATTTTACATAATGCAATGTATACATAAATATGAGTGTCACAGCAAAGGGTCTGAATACTTATGACCATGTAAAATTTCTACATGTCTGGTTTTTCTGTCAATATGGGATGCTGAGTGCACATTAATGAGAAATAAAATGACCTTTTCTGATTTCAGCAAATGGCTGGAATGAAACAAAGAGTGATAAATAAAGGGGTCTGAATACTTTCCATACCCATTGTATGTATTTAGTGGTTAGTCATTTTCCTTTCCTAGAATTATCATATTATTTCTGTGTTTGTATGGGTTTTCTCTGTTTACTTCACTGGGGAGACTCCCACTTTCCAAAGACATGCGTTAGGTTAATTCTCAAAGGTGTCCCAGTATGACTGAATGAGTGAGACTGTCCTCTCTCAATGTCCTGGTGTGCTTCCCAGGATTGGTTCCTGGACTCCCACAATCCTGAACTGGAAGCAGGGGGATCAGTGATCAGTGAGTGTATGAACAGTAAAAGCAGATAAAATAATTTGTGCATGATGAGAGAAGTCAGTGCTGTACCTTGGAGTTATTAAGTTATTTAAAGCTGAACTTTTAACTCAGTGAACTTCCAGTACCAATCCAGTGATCTGTTTTGAAACAAACAACAAACAGTTAGAAACAAGGTCGCATTCAGAAGCAATAATTCGAAGTCTCTATTTTGGATTACTTTCCTTATATAACTTTCAACATTGTATCAGTAGAGATTGCCTTTGAGGTAAGTACACACATACTTTATATATTGTGGTCTAACAGTGGTCTTACACCGTTTCATATCTATTTATTTATGTAATGTCAGCCCAGCACCAGGGGCTCAAACTTAGGGCTCGGGATTGAATCTTGCACCCCCGCGTTGCACCATGCTAGAAAGTAAACATTCAGCAAATGCCATATACAGTCAGTTGCCTTTGCTATAAGAGCTATAAGAGGCTAGATACAGTATACATACACAAACATGCACTTAGAATTTGTATGAATTGTAATAAATAAAGTAATTTACTACATTGTCAAACTGCACCTGGTACCACTACTAGATGCACTTTTCCTGATGCAAAGGTTTCAAAGTGATGAAACCATTCTAATCAATGTCAACGTTAATGACCGAGGTCTCATAACTTATATTAAATAAGTCTTTAATTCCTTTGTTTGTCCCACCACTCCCTGTACATTCTTTCTAACCTATAACTACATTAACCGGTTCACATTAACTCATTGAGTCTTGTAATACTGTCTATCAATGTATTTTTGCTTCCGTCAAACTAAGATATCAAATCCTTCATACTCTTAAATGTTTTCCCCATAGACAGGGTCATAACCCACTAACATTACAACATAACTGTAAAAATTGTGGTGATGAGCTTTCCACTCATCTCTAATGTTCATTTGGCTTTTCTCAGTGATGTGGATGGAGTATTAACTAGAGCAAATGACACAGAGTTTGGCCTGGCTTCCGGAGTCTTCACACGGGACATCAATAAAGCCATGTATGTGAGTGAGAGACTGGAGGCAGGAACAGTGTTCATCAACACCTACAACAAGACCGATGTGGCTGCACCCTTTGGGGGCTTCAAGCAGTCTGGCTTTGGAAAGGACCTTGGTAAGTACACAGACTGTAAATGTTATTGATAACACAGGTCCACATACATTTTGCTGACTACAAGATAATGTGATCTTCATGTATTCTATTCATAAACTTTAATAGCAGTAACGTTACATTATTATTTAGATATTCTGAATTTGCAAAAAAGAGAATGAATAAGCAGAAAGACGAGCTGAATATGCAAAAAGAAATGCTGAATATGCAGCCAGTATAACTAATAGAAAGACTGCCAAAGTCAAATTTATAGTCCTAGATGTTAATGGAAATAATTAGGTTGTATTAATAGTAAGGAAATAATACAATTTAAACGAATACTAATATTTAGATTATTATAAATTTAAAATTAAATAACGACATATATTTTAAGATTTAAGTGTTAAAACAGTTTATAACTGCCGGTGGCACATGGAAACCGACATAAGTATTCAGTCGTTTAAGAGGCTTAGAAGTTGCAGCAAATTTAAAGTGTTTTTGATGAATATGTTATCCAACACTAGAATAGTTTGTGTACAGGTCCGGAACGATCCTATTATATTCTGTTACATTTGTGGCTGTTTTACAACACCCAAACAAAAGACAAATACATACTGTCTTTGTACAAATAACTTATCATGAATATTTTGGGGTTAAAGTGGGTGACCAGGACAAAGCTTGGGCACCACATAAAGTGTGCAGGACGCTGAGACAGTGGACTAATAGTCAGAGACTATGCTAAGTCTAGGCTTTGGAGACCCAGTGGTATGGTAAGAGCCTCAAAACCAAGTTACTATGCTACTTCTGCATGGTAATTATTGCAGGCATGAACACAAAGACAATCTTCCATCCAATACCCAAATTGTAATAAATAGTTATGTAGCTGACGAATGAAAACTTTTTATTGACAGTTCAAAGAGAAGACTAAAGCGTGTGTTGCGTCACAATAGCAATACATTAGCTTCCATTCCTAATGTTCACTCTGTAAATATGAAACCATAAACCATTGTCCAAAAATAAAATGATCATTGATGGATTTTAGGTGGCAACCTGAAGGTTATATTGTTGCTTTAAGGTCAATAAAGTGTCCTTGGTTCTTCAATACCATGGAACTTGGATATCAAGTCAGATGGACTACCACTCGTGTTTATAGCACGATAACCCTGATCATAACTACTCCAGAGTATCCAAAAAGAGAACATTTATCCCTAACAATTCAAATTTACACAACTATTGCTCTCTGGGTTAGACAAGAGACTTGTGTTTTGCATGAAGCAAATTTATTACACACTATAGCTACTTCAATACTTCTTATTACCCTTTATATTTGACTTTATGATCTTTAATCAAACACTTATTTGTGGAAAAAAAATTGATTTTTTGATCTTCATGTTTGGAATCAGCACCTTTCATTTTGGTAAAACAGCTTGTGCTTGCATATTAGGTGAGGAAGCCCTTCATGAATATCTTCGAACCAAAGCAGTGACTGTGGAGTACTGAGAGAATACCTTACCTGCTGCTGTTGGACTTTCTGCTGGACTGGATGAGTCCACCTGTCAGATGCTTTATGTGACTTCTCAAAGACCTGCATTGATAAGAGGGTTTGAAAATCACTCCCTCACACACCTGTACTTTTGTGCCTACATTTTCACATTACGTTTCCAGAAAATGCCTTTCTGCTTGGCTAGGCAGCTTAGTGGCCTCCAAGTGGAACCGGGGACAAAGAAGAAATAGAAGATTGGGGAAGAAAATGGATGTGAGAATTAAGAATAATGAAGACGACACTGCCAATATCTGATTTAGCGTCAGAAAGACAATTGTTTACAATTGTTATACAATTCTTCCACAGTACCTTGTTAATTTCAGTCATTTTATCTTAAAGTGATCCATGGGTGACATCCAATTCAAAATGTTGCTTTATGCTTTGTACCTCACTAAAATTACCAACGTTAAAAAGTCTTTTTTAGATTGCTGATCAGAACTACAGGCATTTCCCACAATGCTACAACATCTTTCCAGAAGCTTGGGGTGGGCAACATTTTGTTAGAGGCAGATTCTTTTTTTCCTTAACATATGCAACTATTTAAAATAAATCAGCCATGCTACAGACAAGAAAACAGATAAGCTAATAACATATGTTATAAAACATAAGCTGTATGCTTATTTAATGCAATTAATACAAATCTTTAGTCTTAATTACCTTTTCATTTATCAGCCATAACATAGTAACACCCACTTAAGTGTTAAATCACTTAAGCTACAGGATATTTCATTTTGAAATCCCCTAATTTATGTGAGCAGTAGATTTTCTGCTTAACAGACCTATTTTTATACGGAGTTGTTTCCTTACCACTAATTTTCAAGCGGAGGGCTAGAACTGTGCCCAAGTGCCACACATATAGTCTATAAACACTAATCTAAACTAGAAATACACTAATCTGAAGTTTTCTCTATCCATGTTGATGTACCTGCCATACTGCTACCTCACCAATGAAGTTCAGAAATGTCATGTTGAATTAATATACATATTTATTCCATCGACAAGTTGAATGGTCCTGTTGTATATTTTTAAATTTGCATTCCAGAAGTGCTTCATGCTTTGAGCAGCAGGTGATTAGACAGATATTTAAAACATTGTGAGGTTCTGTCTTGTTTTTACCAGAAAGTCTTGAGACTTGGCTTACTAAAACCAGCTTAACAGTAGTCTTGTATTATTATTTTTTTCAGTGGAGTATTCCAGTTTGATTAGATAATGGACTAATGTAATCCAGAACCAGATTATGAACCTTTTTAAAATCATCAACACACTGTCCTAATATCCGTCTAGCTCTTGATACCAATACAAAGAGCCATACAAGTATTTTAAATTATACTGATGAATGCAATTGTTGATGTGCTTAAACATTTTGAGGAACTGTGCAAACCAACTACCTTCACTTTGAACAACATATGGGACAAAATCACAATATAAATGCCAACAGAATTTATATTACCAAACAGCTACTGTACAGCACAGTATTATGACAGTTTCTATGAAGAAATAAATGATGTTGCATCATGTTTTGTTTGCTTGAGATTTTTTGTCAAAGCGAGGTGAGCGTTACATTCCCTCAAACCATCTCAACAAGAATTTCTACTTGTTCAATTCTAACTAAATTGTAATAATTAGATATGATAATGCCAAAGACAGATGCAATGGTTTGTTTCCCCCACATTGTGACACTTTCTTTACTATTCACAAAGCAGGGTCTATAAAGACATGATAGTGTGTGTACAAACAAAGGAAACTTAAACCAACTGTCACCCTTCAGTGGTTAACCAACAAGGATCATGCCAACAGAAAGGTATGTAATAGTCAAAAAATGGGTCACAAAAGAACTACAGGTAACTTCTAAGCAACTAAAGGTCTCTCACTAACTGGCTTAAAGTTAAATGAGTTTCACCATCAGGAGAACACTGAACAACAATGGTGTACATGGCAGGGTTGAAAAAGAAAGTCACTGCTCTAAAGAAAAACCCACAAAAATGACCCTCACACCGTAGTGAAGAGACTTTTTATTTACAAATTCCACTTAACAGTTAACTGTATTAACGTAATACATTTTCTAGGAAGCAACCTGACAGAACGCATCAATACATGGGAGTGAGAGAGAGCGAGCGTGAAAGAGCCAAAGTTTCCTGCACCACTATACTAAGCAGACATCACTGAAAGTATGACGATGCCAGAATGAGGTACTGATTTCCCGTGACAAATGATGGACATATGGCTCCCATTATCCAAATTGTCATCTTATCCAGAATTATCCCATAGTTTTAGCACTGTTCACCAAGCTGAGAAAACAACACACTTTCGTTGAACTGGCTAATAACCTTCTACTTTGGCAATATTTCAGCTACAAGGAACTCCAAGTTCTAGACTTCTGATCAAGTTTTTTTTTTTATTCCAGTACATTAACAGCTAGAATACAGAATTATAACTGTGCGCCAACAAACATTTAATACAGTGGTAAAGAAGACCAGTTCCTGAGCCACACTGCCATTTTCCTACAGTGTATTGTGCATATATTCTATAATACACTAGTTAGTTTGATAAGAACTTAATCTCCAGAAGTCCTGAGCCCTAGGTTTCCATTTTATACTGCTTAAAGAAATATGACAACCAAATAATGCTCACATGATTATGGTTATGAATTTCAGTAGAGCTGAAAGTAACAAACCTGGTATGATGGCTGCAGCAAATTAATATTCTTTCTTAAACTCAAATGATCGATTCTGTCACTCAATCACGAACTGAACAAAAGCTGCAAAGCATGAAAGCTTTATACAGCATAGCAAGCCAGTCTGTACTGTCAAGAGTAGAACAAGGCTCAAAAGGCCATCAAGTCCATATTTACAACCCCTTATAAGGGTCATCTCTCAGCAGAGTAGCATGTACCAGAGTCTCTATGTAAAGGTTTTTTTTTTACACAGTTTTGAAATTAAATTCACACATCTAATCAAGAGGGGCAAAGTTCTCTGCCTGTGGGAGGTGTATCCTCTTATTCCCCATCACTTTTTACCACTTGGATATTGGCTTTTCCTTTTCGGTTGCCAGGTAATTTGAGTGCTTCTACACTGACTGTCTCGTCATCTGAGCTATCGTCCTCTGATGATTCTTCTTCTTCACTGCTGTCTGTATCCTCCAGCTCCACAAGAGCAACATCCTGTTGTTAAAGACAGACATGCATAGAAAATGACTGACTTTTTAAACTTTCATAAATCAGCGCCAAGACTTACAATTTATTCACAGCTATGCAACATTTGCGTAATGTCCAGCCAATCAATGTCTGTTTATTTTAATACCCAAATTGTAATAAATAGACGCGATAATGCCAAACAGAGATGCTCTTGAATTTATTTACTGCAGTAAAACTACAGAACAATGGTTTGTTTCTCCAAACAGCTACTGTACAGCACAGTATTATGATAGTTTCTATAAAGAAATAAATGATGTTGCATCATGTTTTGTTTGCTTGAGATTTTTTGTCAAAGGTGAGCGTTACATTCCCTTAAACCATCTTAGCAAGAATTTCTACTTGTTCAATTCGAACTAAATTGTAAATTTAAATAGACGCGTTAATGCCAAACAGAGATCCTCTTTAGTTTATTTACTGCAATAAAACTACAGAACAATGGTTTGTCTCCCCACATTGTGACACTTTCTTTACTATTCACAAAGCAGGGTCTATAAAGACATGATAGTGTGTGTACAAACAGAGGAAATTTAAACCAACTGTTACCCTTCAGTGGTTAACCAACAAGGATCATGCCAACAAAATGGCATGTAATAGTCAAAGAAAAGAACCACAGGTAACTTCTAAGCCACTAAAGATCTCTCACTAACTAGCTTAATGAGTTAAAGTTAAATGAGTTTCACCATCAGGAGAACACTGAACAACAATGGTGTACATGACAGGGTTGAAGGAGAAAGTCACTGCTCTAAAGAAAACCCCACAAAAATGACCCTCACACCGTAGAGAAGAGACTATTGTTAGTTACAAATTCCACTTAACAGTTAACTGTATTAACGTAATATATTTTCTGCAACATTTATGACATTAAATATATGCAACATTTAATGTCCAGCTAATCAATGTCTGTTTATTGTAATACCCAAGGTCTTAAGAATTAATATAGGTATTACAATTAGTATTGGAACTTTGACAATGGCTATTATAGCAACATGGTTATATTATTTTTTGATAAGTGGTGTGCATTTTTAGAGCAGCACTGCTGCCTCACAGCATGAAGGTCCCGGGTTCTATCCAGGGTGGAGCGGTCGGGGTCCTTTCTGTGTGGAGTCTGCATGTCCTCCCTGTGTCTGTGTTGGTTTACTCCGGGTACTCCAGTTTCCTCCCACAGTCCAAAGACATGTGTGTGTTAGGTTAATTGGTGTCTCTAAAGAGGCATTTAGTGCGTGACTGTGTGTGTGTGTGTGCGCCCTACGAAGGATTGGTGCAACATCTACGGTTGTACCTGCCCTTGCTGCCAGAGTTGCCGGGTGGACACCGGCTGGCCCGTGAGACCGTGTGGATTAAGCAGAAGATAATGGATGCATGGTGTGCGTTTTGTAAAAGGTAAAAATGTCTGTATTGTACAATCCGATACTAATTGTTTTCATATTGTTTTTGTAATTAATATTATATGCGCATTATAATGTGCAAAAAGTAACTACGGTTTTGTCAATATCCGTTTTGTCCTGTTTCACAGAATGTAATACGGATATTAATTGGTGCATAACTGTACAATATTTACAATGTACAAAGATCTGTTATTGCATACAACTGCTTACTGCTAATCAACACAACTAAGTGCACCTCCTGAGGAGGAATACAAGAAGTGTACTGTTTATGGCTGGTCTCTACTCTAAAGTCATCATATGTGAACACAGGTACTTCCCCTATTTTAACAAACTTCTACCAGCCTCTACCAGCATTGATAACATGGATATTTGGCATTGGAAAAAGCTTTCAATCCATACCATCTCTATGACTTTCTCAGCTTCCTCCACGCTCTCGATGTCAAACTGGTCTGTAGGAGCACTCTGCATCTGCTGCCGTAGCGTCTCATTGGCGAGTGCCATCTGAGGAAGAAAACTCTGCAGCCTGTCTAGAACTAACACCAAGGTTTTTATTACCATCTTTTTGAGGCATTTCCTCTTGCACACGCCTTTATTTGTACTAGTACAATTGTAGAAGTTTCATTCTTTGATTTAGAAGGACCAGATTTGGTAGCATTGTTACATGAACAAAACGAAAATGTTGAGTGAAATATTCTTGAGTATTTTTAGATAACAATGTAACAACAACTTCAAGAAACAACATTAGCCAGCCTGTTGCTCCATATAATGGACAAATATGTTCGTGTAGGTGTGCAGGAAAATTATTCAGATTTGTCCATTGAGATCTGATGAGTGCTCAAAGTGTTCCTCCACTTTTTCGGAGCAGCGTACTTTACTTTAGGCCATTTATTTATCAATAAGCAGCATAGTACATATCCAAAAGTGGCAAAACTGACTTGTGAATATCATACCAGATAGATCCCTGTCCTTAAAATACAGTACAATAAGGCACCCACGCAGACCTGACTGTACACCTATTGTACAAATTCACGCTTTGGGGTATTTTAATCTCTTAGCTCACTATCTGAACCAACAGCATTTACAGTATTTAGCACACGCCCTTATCCAGAGCGACTTACAAAAATGCTTTAAGACATCAGTAACATAATCCATTCTTAATAATCAGGAATCTAAACAAGAATTTACATTTACATTTATGTCATTAGGCATACGGCCTTATCCAGAGCGACTTACAACTCATACAATCTTACAACCCAAGCAATTGTGGGTTAAGGGTCTTGCTCAGGGACCCAACTGTGGCAGAGGTGGAACTTGAACCCTGGACCTTCTGGCCCATATTCCAGTACCTTAACCACTAGGCCCCCACAGTAAAAAACTGAATACACTTCTGTAAAGGATGTGTGTTTTTAAGAGAGAGAAAGCCAAGGTTTTTATATAACTCACTATAATGAATGGCAATCAGGTAAATAGGAGTATAGAGCATAGATGACTTCTTATGACTACCCACAGGCTCCACTTTCACTTTTATTCAGTGGCTAATTATGAGGTAAAAGCTGTATATTAGCTGTATATTTATATTCACAAAGCATGCCTCTCTCATGAGTAGGGTTAATATGCGACATTGTGAAATTGTTGGCTACTGCTAAATACATATCTGAACAACTAATGAGTAGTAATAAAAACCAGTAACCTTGGGCTCTGGAGCTTGAAATTCCAGTTATGATTTTACATCAGAGTTAATAAGCTGTCTGTCGACTGGTAATAGAGCATGCCTTAATGAACAGCAACATCACTGATAGCTTAATAGTTGGCATACTAGTTTTCACTATTTTCAGATGAGATATATTTCATAACTTTGGCTTAAATAAGTAATTCAGAATGATATATTTGTATACACCATTAACCAATGCAAGCAATAGCAGAACCAGTCAGAAACTGACAAAAAAAAGTACACATACATACCACTACTTCTTGGGAGCTTTTCTGTATGCAGTGTTGTCGCATCCTTAGACTTCAATAACAGCCTGTCATGAATTCCTGCATAGCAAAATGAATTAAGGGATAATATGAGGATATTTTTAGATAATGGTCAGGAAGAATACCTTTATTGTGGTTATATCTTAGTGGGTAACAGTAGGTAACATAGTGGGTCCTCCTATAACTATGGAAGAATGTCTTCAGCAGGATAATGCACCATGCCACAGAGGTTGTGTAACTATGGACTGGTTATACAATAGCTATAGCAAGTTCTCCTTGCTTTCCTCGCCTTTATATTCATCAGATCTTAATTCTACAGAGCACCTCAGTGATAATGCATGAACAGGCTGTTCAAAGCATGTCAGTACGTCCATCCAGGTTGCACCGACTACGATAAGCTGACCTGTGCGCCTGGGTTCAACACCTAGTGGAGTCTGTGCCAGCCACGCCAAATTGTTTCTGAGGGCGAAGCGTGGTCCAACGTCCTACTAGATGAGTAACTGTTGGTATTGTGGAAGCAGAAATTCATATTTACTGCTTTACTATTACAAATCAAGAATAATGAGTATAAATCTTTTATGGGGGCTTTGTTTTAACTGTCAGAACCTAAATCTCTCTGTGTAATCTTATGGTTTTCTGAGCTTGTCAAATTAGCAAAGGGCACAATGTCCTTATGTGGTCAGATGGATCAACGGAAAACGGAACAGAAATTTCAATGATGATGTGGCAACATATTTTATATCGAGCTTGGCTAAACTTTGGGATGTTGTCATGAAATAGGTAACTTCTCTTTTCTGCATTTGTATCCTGCCTTATTCCTAATCACGTACCACCTAGTATAAAAGAGAATTACAACCCTCTTTGTGATTGGTATCTGAGCTAATCTCTGCAGATAATAAAAAGAGAACTTGTACTCTCATCCGACTGCTCCTGTGTTTCCATCTGAGTCTCCTTGTGTTATCACAAATTTCCACCACACGTATAATTAGCTTTTACTATGGGGTTGCGGTAATTGATTTAGCTAAACAATAATAAACGGATAATCAATAATCGAAGTGTAATTAGAGTGATTAATCTTAGGTTAACTGCATGTGTGTGTACATGAATGCTTTGTTACACCTGAGCGCATGGAAAGGAGTTTCCTGACTGGAGGCAACTGTTTACTCGCCCCTCTTACTAGAAAATGAAATGATATATGTAACTAAGAAACACCTAATGTAAAGGATAACTCCTCATATGGAACAGATAAGGATAACTGAGAACGGAACGGTTGGGACTGAAAAATCTAATGCGCTCAGGTAGAAAGTGTAGTCATGCAGAAGTGGTTTAAGCGCAGAATGATGAGACTAGTCCTTTGGAACTTGACTGACAGTGTGTTGTGAGCCCAACGTCCCCTGATCGACCATAAAGAGAATAAAGAGATAAAGAAAATAAGCCATACTCTGACTCTGAGTGTTCTTCCTCTCCACACATTCAACGAACAGTGATCTAGAAAGATCGACTGCAACATAACTCGATTTTCATTCAGTACATTTCATATGTATGCACTATATGATCACATCAACGCCGAGTCACGGAAACTCGCTCGATCAATTATGTCCTACCAGCCGTTTACTTCACAAACGAATAAGGCAATATAAGGCATCAACAAGCCGTTCAATGTAAATAAAAGAAATCACCTCGTCCATTCTCACACTGCAGCAAATCCTGAGAGCTGTTAACGCTACTTTTCTTCCGATCCATGTTTCCCTCGCCCCACTCACACCACGTGTTATGTGTTTACTCGGACGACTTCCGAATAAAAACCTATATGATTTTACACTGCTCGCCCTCTAGCGGTTTTCCACTTTATTCAAGTCACTCGATGGCACTGACTCTCGCTTTCCGTTCCCACACACTCAACCCAGTTCAAGGTTGGGACCGACAGCACAGGGCGGAATATGGTACCTTAGACAATACTCCAGTCTATCACAGGGCACACGTGCATGCCTCGCTTTTCACTGACATAATTATTACTGCAGCTACCATGGCTTGGTGGGTAGCACTGCCCCCTCACAGCATGATGGTCCTGTGGTCAATCCCAGGATGGAGTGGCCTGGGTACTTTTTGTATGGAGTTTGCATGTCCTCCCCCATGTCTGCGTGGGTTTACTCTGTGTACTCTGGTTTCCTCCCACAGTCAATAGGCATGCCTGTTAGGTTAATTACATAATGCGAAATTAAATATATATAGCATTCCCTCGTTTATCGTTGAACTTTGGGTTACCACCCGCGATAAACAAAAATCCATGAAGTAGGGACACTATATTTATTCAAATATTTATAGACTGTTGCTTCTGTAACAAGATGTATCACACATGACACAAAACGAGAGCTATAAAGCTTATGCAAGTGTTCTGTAAACGTAACAAATGTAAGAAAAATCGTAATTTTATGACTAATATTACACGTGTCATGCTGCTATGGGCTAAATGGAAGTGTGGTTAATTGCACAAAGTGACTTGGATTTAAACCTAATCGGGCAATTTATTTTGTAGAAGTATGCACACTATTTGTGTGCTACTGCGTTCGGTAGTAACATTTAATTGACTTAATCACCTAACCAGATTATACAACGCTTACACATTTCCCCACAATGTCATGTTTAAACCCTGTCGTGCACCAGTTGAAGTGACTTTTATTATACGATACCTGGAGTGATCTGTGTGTGAGTGTGGTAGCTTTCACACTCCCGCTGCGATGACGCGACAGCGCTGACAAAACTGGAAAGTCCAGCATCTGAGGTCCTTCACTGAAAGATAGTCACATTTTTAAAGTCGGTAAACAGGTAATACTCTTACATAAAAACGGTATGTTCTATAAAGTATTCGTTTATACGACGACATGATAATGTCCTTTTCAGTTAAGATATGCTGTTTATTTGTTTCTCAGGTAGCAGGCTAGCTTACACTTGGTTGTGTTTACTTCTGACGTAGCTGATATCAACTGCAACAATATTAGACAGTATAATTTTTAATAAGCAGCTCGACCAAATTGTCTGCTGTTTTATCTTATTGTTGTCTTGGGGCAAAACGTGCTAATTTGTTGTTCATGCCATTACTTGGGATCTCTCGCACCCCGAAAACAGTTCAGGAATGTGGGCACCGGCTACGTATCAGTCAGCATACTAGCTTATTAAATAGTGTAGTACTGCAGTACAGTAGCGTAAGTGCGGACGATACGTACTGACAGACTTTACTGACAGTACTTTCGGACTACCTCATTTGTTAGGACTACTCTACTAGTATCATTGAGTATCATAAGATAACGTGTTCATACTGTGTTTATCCAAAACCCTACGATCACCACCGAGAAGTTAAACTACTTTTGAGACCGTTTGGGTTCTCACTGTGAAAGTGTTAATGTTTTGGACTTTATTTTTTATGTTTTTATATTCCTCTAACCTCCAATCTTTGATCCCTGATCTCTGGGCAAGTTCAAGGCAGGCTTGTCTGGGTACTGTGTTTAATTTATTTACATTAACATTGCTCAAGTACCCAACTGTGGCAGCTTGGCAGAAGTGGGAATTTGAACCCAGGACCATCAGGTCCAGAGTCCAGTACCTTAACCGTTAGGCTACTGCAGTCCCACCGAATCCTGAATCCCGAATCCCACAGAAACCTACAGCAGAAATACTGCACTCCCGAGAACTTATATTGCCGTGATGGCCTTTGAATTGCATATGTTATTCAAATACACAGTAGGGGAACACAGTTTGGATCTCCAAAGACTAGGGATCTCTAAAAATATTTACAGTAATGTGCAAAAGTCTTAGGCCACTATTAGGTCACCAGTCAATGACTGGAACCAACATTTGGCTCAGCTTGGTATCCCAATGAAGCTGCCAGATGCTGCTACTGTTACTGCTCAAGTCTAAGGGGTGGTCACACTAAGTACTTACCAGTGTACCCTATAGCAGCTGTTTTTCTGACCGCCTGTATTGTCTCATTATATTCTAGCAGAAGAGACTGAGAGAAGCTAAATGAATGATATTACTAATCCAATGATGGTCCAAGTCTTTTCCGCAGTACTATAGATATTACATTACTGGATATATTACCGTCTTTAATCGGGGACACTTTATACCATCTTAACTTTTGAAAAATTAAATTAGCGCTTAATACTCTTGTTTTAATTATGCTAGATAATGTTTACATTCTTTCAAGTAAAAACAAGCGCTACAACTGTGATCCTATAGGATTGAAATATTGAATTAAAGATGAACATTATAATGAATTCATTAATAATGAATCATTTTTGTTTTGCTTTATGTGTCAGAGATCCTGCAGAAAACACAGTTATGTACTGCAAGGGAAAGTTGTAACGCTTAAGATGTATCTGATTGTTTTGTTTGCTGTCAGCCAAAAATGTACTGATAGATTGTGTTACAAACAACACAGAAGATCAGCCAGATGAGACGGTGCTTAAATGTGTCAATGTGAACCAGTTTATATGTGAGAGAAGACTATCCAGGTAGACAAACAAAGGAGTACTACTTACAACAGGACAGACACATACACTTACAAACATTTTACCGCTTGTTAACATCATACAAACGGGGAAGCACGGTGGCTTGGTGGGTAGCACCAAGCCTCCCAGCAAGAAGATCTCGGGTTGAATCCCAGTGGGGACGGGCCTGGGTCCTTTCTGTGTGGAGTCTGCATGTCCTCCCCGTGTCTGTGTGGGTTTACTCTGGGTACTCCGGTTTCCTCCCACAAACATGTGTGTGTTAGGTTAATCGATTACTCTGAATTGGCATTGACGTGTGTTTGTGTGTGTGTGTATACATATATAGTCTTGGGATGAACTTGTGTATGGATATAACCTTGTGTGTGACATCATCTTCAAGACCTAAGAAATGTTAAATTAAACCGTTGTTATTAGCAATCATTCAACTGTTGCTGTAATGCTGGGGGACGATAATATCATCATATTGATATTCATTATATTGTTCAGAAATATGTAGTTATATAGATATGAACAGAAAATAATACAGGATGTTTTGTGGTTTTATAAAGTTATTATGTATTTTTATGATTTGATTATCTCTATAATTTTATTGGAGCAGACAATGGTCTTGGTTGGGAACAAGGCTGATGCTAAAAACATAAAAAATGGAAATCATAAACATAAAAAACACATAAAAAATGGAAATCATAACGATTCTGTACAATATTTGGTTCAATGCAAATATTTGTCTCTCTTTTAAAGTTGACAAACGTGTGCGTGTATCCATGCTTTTATGTGTACAGTGTCAGTTTACAGTTTAGCATGCTGAAAGATTGTTCCTTGTTTGTCTTCTGAAGCAAGTTGTTTATTCTCTTTGCAGAGGGCCATGAGCCAGCGCAATCCCCGGCTGCAGTATGAACCTACGCACTGCAGGGAGTGCTGTGTTCAGCTCCCTGCACCATAACCTGACTAGGTGTGGTGGCGGTGGTGCTCTTGGTGGTGGTGGAGGCCGCTGGGGCTTATTGCACACCATGGTTCCTTCAGGCTACACTGCACTGCAGGAAGAGAGACTGCCTATGGTGGAGCTGAACTCACCCAAGCCAGAGACGCAGCAAAATGGCTTTCACCGTGATGGCCGGCGTCTGTCTGAACGCTCTGGAGATGGCCGATATAACGAGTTGGAGCCTATGCTCCCTGACGGTGGAATATCAGAAGATGAGGCAAGCAATGAAGAGGAGGGCGAGGAGAGAGACCAGAGACCAGCTGCACATAACATGCCAAAGGAATCACCATTAGCAATGGCACTGCAGATTCTGGTGCCTTTTTTGCTGGCTGGCTTTGGCACCGTGTCAGCTGGCATGGTATTAGACATAGTGCAGGTCAGTCTTACACTTTATTGACGTTCATTACATGTGGATGAGCGAGTTCCAAGTCTAGTGTGGTTTAAATTAAACGGATGAGCCAAACCATTATGACCAATTTTGAATAACCTTAATTTTCTTGTTACAACTGTGCCAGTTACAAAGATTCATACAAATACAAATTTTGTTTCCCCTTTTTCACAAGTTAACTCAGTCTAGTTTGAGTCTTAGTGAAGTGTCTGTGACATGGTTTGATTAAAATCCAACATATCACCATGTCTAAACAGCAAATTTTTTTAGCGATTAGCTTGAGTATGTGTTGCTTTTTTATTAATAATCTCGCCGCCTCAGAACGAGCTGAGGCAGAAATCATTCCCTTACTGAAAACCACGAGGCAGAGCAAATGTTTCCCATTACATTTTGCAGACGCTTTTGTCCAAAGCAAAATAATGTTAAGTACAAAAATAATAATAAGTTAAAGGTAAAACATCTTAGATAGGGCCTTAAGGAGGTCAAAGAGAAGTAGAGAAGTGAAAGAAGGAGAATAATATACATTTTATGAATCTATTAAAGGCCCCCAGAAAATCCACACTGTATAAGGCATTATATGCATTAATGGAGTTTATTATATAGCAGCTCCATGGTGATATAATCCGACAAATTCATCATTCAGGTTTATTCAAGTGAGATTAATCGTGAACCCTAAGTGAATATTACACTACATTAACCACTTACATTAACCTAAATTTGGAAAAAAAAAATTAAAACAAAGCTTGTTTTGTAATAAAATGTAATTTAGTGAGGAATGAATTGAAAGTCACAAACAAAACACTTACTCTATGGATGAACTCAGGGCGCCAACCTTTAATTCTTACTGGTCAGCTTGACAGCCAATCCTTTCAGTTTGCTGTCATTACCTACCATTTTAGGACCAATTGGGACGTATTTACACTACGAATACAGTAGTGTAGATGTAAAACGAAAGAAAAACACGATAAAGACAGCAGAGATCTTTGCTGAACAAAGGCTGTAGTGAATCTGAATCACTGTGTACTGAATCGTGAGTCATGAATTGTGAATCGAGTTTGAGCTGGCTCGACTCATTCGAGTTTATGCAAGCGCCCCGAATACTGAGCTCACAACGAGACAAATTGTTCTAGTCAAACTAGAACGCCAAGCTCCAAAGTCGAGTCCAACTAGAACCCCATCTCAGAAAAGGTTGGGATGGAAAATGCTAAAAGCTAACAAACAGCAACAAAAAAAACCCAACATATTTCATGTATATTCTGGGTTAATAAACATTCCTACAGTTCAGGCCTGCAACAACCTGATTATAAGTAAAACCTGTCCCTTTGACATTTAATGCATCAAATTTGCTCATGTGTTCAGACTAACCGGCTTTCTCCATCTCCCGCGCTGTCCTTTTTTCCTTTCTGTAGCATTGGGATGCATTCACGCATGTTACAGAGATCTTCATTCTGGTCCCTGCCCTGCTGGGACTGAAAGGAAATCTGGAGATGACGCTGGCTTCCAGACTCTCCACAGCAGTGAGTGGAAGCTCAGATACTGATAAACTTTTTGCTCTAGCACAAATATACTTGCCCAGACTCTACTATTTGTGTGGAACTGAATACTGTTACATTGCTGAAGTAGGCCTATTCTAAAACACCACCAATATATGTTAAAATATTTGTTCACTTTTCTTAGAATAACTGGGCAAGATCACAGTGATTTGGCTTGGTGGTGCTTTCCCCCCCCCCATTTTTCCATTTTACAAGTGATTGACAATATGATGTCCATTATGACAAATTTTTGGATACTTGGTAATTTAGAAAATCTGACATGAAAGCTGGCACATAGATGTTTAGATATATTGTATATATGAGATATATATAGATATGTTTGATATGGAAGTGGAGCTTATTGTTCTAAACATCATGTACTGTGAAAGTGTTTTAAGTTTTATCATCAGACCAACATAAGAAAAAGATTTACGGTGGTGCTGCCGAGTGTTTCACCATGTCTGTTCTCGCCTGATAAGGACCCATGTCTTTACAGACTGTGGCTGGAATTATAGACTGCTTATCATTATTTTGTTACAGCCATCTGATCGTCAAAGTTTTTTTTGGTTTTGACAGGTGAGGTAAACATTAAAAAAAAATTAAGCACATTGCAAGATGTGCATTACTATTAATTAAAACATATTAACAGTACTAATGTACAACCCCATTCCCAATGAAGTTGGGACATTGTGTAAAACATAAATAGAATCAGAATATGATGGGTTGCAAATCCTTCTCAATCTAAATTAAAATGAATACACTACAAAGACAGGATATTTAATGTTCAAACTGACAACTTTATTGTTTGTTGTTTTGAATTTGATGCCTGCGACACGTTCCAAAGAAGTTGGGACAAGGGCATGTTTACCACTGTTCTTACATCACCTTTCCTTTTAACAACAATCAAACACTGTTTGGGAACCGAGGATACTGAATGTTGAAGCTTTGTACTTGCTTGATGTACTTCAGTTGCTCAACAGCAGGAGGTCTCTGTTGTCGTATTCTCTGCTTCATAATGCACCACACATTTTCAATGGGAAACAGGTCTGGACTGCAGGAAGGCCAGTCGAGTACTCCTGTACTCTTTTACTACGAAGCCACACTGTTGTAACACGTGCAGAATGTGGCTTGGCACAATAAACAGAGTCGTCCCTGAAAACGACGATGCTTAGATGGCAGCATATGTTGCTCCAAAACCTGTATGTACCTCTCGGCATTAATGGTGCCTTCACAGAAGTGCAAGTTACCCATTCCATGGACACTAACACACTCCCATATCATCAGAGACGCTGGCTTTGCGGTGATAACAGTCCGGGCAGTCCTTTTCCTCTTTGGCCCAGAGGACATGACATCCATGATTTCTAAAAACAACAGAAATCAACTATGTTCACTGACAATCGTTTTCTGAAGTGGTCATGAGCCCATGTCACACAGGTATTCAATTTGAAGTTTTGGCCTTGTCGCTTACTTTCAGAGATTTCTCCAGATTCTTTTGATTATATTATGGAGTGTAGGCTATGAAATCTCTAAATTCCTTGCAATTTTTACGAAACTTTGTTGTTAAACTGTTGGAGTTTTTGCTGAAGTTGTTCACAAAGTGGTGAACCTCACCCCATCCTTGCTTATGAATGACCGCCTTCCAGGGTTGCTCCCTTTATATCCAATCATGACACTCACATGTTTCCAATTAACTTGTTCACCTATGGTACCAAACGGTAATGTTCCAAACGGTGGTTCTTGAGCATTCCCCAACATTCCTGGTCTTTTGTTGCAGGTATGAAATTCAAAATTAGTCGAATAATGAAATATGAACGTTTGAACATTAAATGTCTTTGTAGTGTATTCAGTTGAATGTGGGTTGAAAAGGATTTGTGAAATCATCATGTTCTGTTTTATGTACGTTTTACACAACGTATTACACAATGTATTCTATAGTCATTTAAAAATAAATTGTTTCATTCTTTACCAAAAACTTACTTGACTATTACTAAATATAAGTACAAAAGTATTAAAGGAAAGTTTTGCTAACTGGAGAAGAAAATTATTGTGTACAATTATGGACTTGGTTGATGTGATGCTATCACTACTACTACTACTACTACTTAAAATGTAATAAGATTTACTTCCCATCTTCCTATCAAACACTGTTATGTCACCTAGTGGGGATGAGCATTAGAACTGGAGTGAGTACTAGTGTTAGGCCGATTAACTGGCAACTGGCATCAGTCGCTCACGAGGCCGATATTTAAAAAACGGAGAAAATCTAGAAAAACACATTCACTCAGTACCCAAGTTTATGATCTGCAAGTTGTAATGAAGTGAACAAAGACACATAGTTGCTGGGAGAACATTCAGTGAGGTGAAGATGAAATCTTTGTTGTGTCTTGTATAAAGACTTACTGTCCTTAACTGGAACTGAGATTAAATCAATAAGGTACTTTTACCATGTGCACTACTCTAATGCTATTTATTTTTGCAGATATTTACACATTTTCCACCAAAAACAATGTGATGTGATGTTATCTGGTCCTGTTGTTAAGTGCAGTAAAACTTTTTACTTATAAAAATGCATATATAGACCGTGCATTTGTAGCTTTAACAAATGTCTTTTAAAGATCAGCTAGTTGGTGTCTCATTTATTATTAGTTTTCTCAAGGGTAAAAATGAATCGTTATTATATATTGGCCATTGGTCACTCTGCTGTATGAATATCTGCATCAGCCATGCACAACCCATATCGGTCGACCATTAGTGAGTATCGTAAGTGTACAAACATGCTGTACCTAAAATGGTAGCTAAATCACTGGTTATTAATGCGTCATAAAGAAGATAAAAGACAAGATGGTTGCAAATTGGATTGATTAGAAATAATCAACATTCTGTTGATAAGTGAGAAGGACAGTCACATTGCAAATTGTTTGACAGGAGTTTCTATCCAGATAAATTACTGTGTGAAGGTAAAGGTAACCAGTGGTAACCAAAGAAGGTAATTAATGATATACAAACCAGACCTGGAATCTGCAGATGGAGGATGTCTGTAAGTTTATGTTTTTCTCGTGGCTCAGAGCATGAGGGTGAAAGACAGCTGGCGTTCCACTGTTGAATCTGT
Source organism: Parotocinclus haroldoi (assembly GCA_034779995.1). Lineage (NCBI taxonomy): Eukaryota > Metazoa > Chordata > Actinopteri > Siluriformes > Loricariidae > Parotocinclus > Parotocinclus haroldoi. Next base: position 36,057 of record JAUZST010083137.1, on the reverse strand, counting down.
CATTCGCTTCTGAGGTGAAAGCAAACAAACCCAGCAGCAGAGAAGCTCCGTTTTTTCTGTTCCCCTGTGCACAGCTGGCTGATAGAAAAACACTGCATTGCTATGGGCTTTCACAATTGCAGTTTGTTTTTTTCCTAGTTGCGATTCCATTTTTGTTCAATTTACTGGTTCTCGTGAACTCCACGTTAATGTCCTAACCCTCTTGGTACATGCAGGATATTGTAGGTTAACAGGGCTGGTATTACAGTTCTAACTTTTTACCTCACTCTTTTCAGACCTTACACATTATGCATTCAAATGCAGTTTACATTTTTCCCACCATTAACATTCTGCATTGTAATGTGATGCACCATTGCTTATGTAATTGTGTATTATTGCCTGAATGTGTGCTGAGCAGTTCAATATGATTTAAAATTGAAGTGTTGAGGGGATATATATGCAGTGCATACAAAAAGTTAGTAGATTGTTTCAGGGTTTTCACACTGTCATATGTTTCTGATTCATAATCAATTGGATTCAAGTCTTTGAACGGTTCTTGGAATATTTTGTCAATATACCTTATTTGAAATAAGAGACTTAAAAGACTTTTAACACCTTTTACATAAGTTTTGAGACCTTTTCTATGGCACTCTGAATTTGGTGCACCCTGCTTCTGTTAGTGCCATTTGAACTCCAGTGATGTTGTAGGACATGTTCTATACTTACCTTATTTGACTGAATATTTTTTTTTCAGAAAAAGCCAGCACCTGTGTATACTTCCATCAGCCATAACATTAACAATTTAAAGATTAATCAATTCATATTTACACAGTGCTGCTCTGGCAATGATCTGCATGGAAACATTGGGTCCGGCCGAGAATCAACTGCTCAGTTACAATCTAATATATGCTAGATCTTACCATATGCTTTTTTTAAAGCAATAATCAGTGTTGTTATATTGACCGTGTGTGGTTTTAATATTTAGGCTGATCAGTGTATACATAAAAATAACATTTACGCCACCTGTCTAAAATTGTGCCACTAAAGCTCTGACCCATGGTATCATGGACTCCACAAGATGTTGGGGTGGGGCATCTATGGAACGGGTTTGTTTGTCTAGGTCATTCCATGTGACTGGATTGATATCGGGTTAAACTGGATTCAATATCAACACAACTTTGTAATTGTTGTCAAACCATTCCTGAGCACATTTTGCAGACTGGTAGAGCTTATTATACTGATTAAAGAGACCACTGCCATTGTCATGAAGGGGTGCTCTTGGTCTGCAACAATGTTTAGCTAGTTAATACGTGTCCATCTGTCATTGGTAATAATGTACACATATATACATCAGGCCTTACAGTTGCTGGTCAGAGTGATAACCAAGCCCATAAGGTCAAGAGAATTGCCTGTAGTAATGCAAGACAGGACAGATACAGAACTGGGGGATGTACGCAAGAAAATTTCTGCATTATATGGAAGAAGTTTTGCAGCCACTAACAATCCTTCTATATCTGGCCAAATTGAGTTGTAGGGGACGAAATCCCTAGGTCAGACGGCTTACCAAGAATTCAGTGGTCACTCTGAATGATTTTTACAAATGGACAAACTACAGGACTTTTTCGTTGAGTAGTCATGCAGAAGTTTTTCCTTAATATAAGGCACACTAGAGCCAGCTTGGAGTTTGCCAAAACACTTTTACAGTTAACCAATGCTTTTATGCAGTGTCACTTGGAAGTGATACAGGCTTTTACAATTGTGTGTTAAGGGCATTGTCCAAGGACTCAACAGTGGCAACTTGGCAGAGGTGAGAATTGAACCTTGGACATTTTGGTTCACATGCCTATACCTTAGCCAGTAAGCCACCACAGAGGAAACACCTGAGGCGAAGTCTAGTAAGGAAACGAGACGCTGAGGATCACTTATTAATACCAGTCCAAGTCAAGCACAGTGTTGACAACACCATGCTGTGGGGAGACGAGTCAGGATAGAGGGAATAATCGAGGCAGAAAAATTAGGCTCAGTTACTGGTAAATATCCCCAAGGTTCCCAAGGTCTCATATGGGGGCATTTCAGTAAGACAACAACCCAAAGTGCACCATCAAGAGAAAGCATGCAAAGTATTGGGAAAGCTCCTGAAAATGCTGAAACGACCCAGAGTCTGAACCTGAACTAAAAGGTTATCGCTGTAGAGACTGCTCACCTTCCAACCTTGTAGAGCTTAAACATGTGACAAACATCAAAATACATTTTTCCAAGCTTGTAGGGTCATTCCAAAAAACTTGAGCTAGACTTGAGCTTCTATTGCTGCCACAGGTGATATAACCAAGCACTAATTGCAGGGTCTGAATGCATTTACACTCATAAACATAACTTGACAAAACTTTTTTGTTATTTAGCATCATCATCATGGTGCATGATGTGTAGACCTTATTTGTAGCAATAGCACGAGTGATTCATTGAAAGCATAGATATTACATGAAATTATTTGCTGCTGTCTTCTCAGGTAAATGTCGGAAAAATGGACTCACCAATAGAGAAGTGGAATCTCATTATTGGCAACTTGGCACTCAAACAGGTGAGACTAAACAAGTGATTAACACAACCTCCGTACCTTCTAAACCTTTTTAAAAACCTGTTCTCCATTTCAGAATGGATACTGAGGAATGTTTTTTTTATTATTTTTTTTATTTTTAACTTTTACCCTTATTTAGTCTTACGCGAATCTTTATGTCTCTTGTGTGTCTTCAGGTCCAAGCAACAGTCGTGGGATTTTTGGCAGCGGTAGCAGCCATTGTTCTAGAGTGGATACCTGAAGGACGGTTCCAGATGAGTCATGCAGCTCTCCTCTGTTCCAGCAGTGTGTCCACAGCCTTTATTGCTTCTCTGCTGCAAGGTATATTGATGAAATTGATTCAGAAAAACAGTCACAGTGCATAAGGTTATTAGTATTTGACAGCTGTGACAATGTAGGCTAGTTGTCATGTAACTCTCATTTAAAATTACACAGCTGTTAGCTGTAAATAGAGGTTAGAGGCAGTATTATATAAAAATAAATGTCACATCTGAACAATTGTCCAGTACCTATACCTGTGAACCAAACTGCTTAGGTAAAACTTGGTGTAGTTATTTATTGTTTAATAACAGACAGACACAAGGTTATCAACATACTAGTCATAGGCCAATTTAGAGTACCCAGTCAACCTAATACATGTCTTTGGAATGTGGAAGAAAACCAGAATACCCAGTGTGAATCCACATGGTCATGGGGCACATGTGCAAACACCACACAGGCAGGACCAAAGTCGGGATTGAACCGAAGGATCAAAATAGTACTGATACAAGTAGTATTATGTTAATTGGCCTGTACTGTACTTTGTGATCTGAGGCCTCAGTTATTTTTGACACAAATTCTTATAACAGTAGCCAATCTGTGTGTGTGGCAGGAGTGTAGAACCTCTCAGTATATACGTGGTGTGGCCACCTTGCGCAGCAATAACTGCAACTGATCAGTCCTTTACAACAGCTTGGAGGAATTTTATCCCATTCCTCCTACAGAGCAGCTTCAACTCTGGAATGTTGGTGGATTTCCTCAGATGAATTGCTTCAATTATATTTCTAATGGATTCCAACACATCAACTTTATTCATTTGAACTATTATTTCATAAACCGATTTATGATGATATTGATGATCATTTGAATTGATTTATATGTTGCGTATTTTTCTGTGTGGCCCTCATTCCCTTGAAATTCAGCTCACAGTCCTGACTTTTCTGAAGATTCTGCTGGTGTAATTCTCGTAGCTGGATTCCTTCTCACAATAACAGAATTTTAACAAGCAGAATTTCCCTCTGGGATCAATAAAGTATTTCTGAGCCTGATTCTGAATAGACGTCTGCCGCCTGCTGGTGAAGAATAGTGCAGCTGCAAGTTTTAAAAAAAATGACAAGTTAGAAGAACAATATTACAATTTCAGGCAGTGGCGGTTCTGTGAAGAAATTTAGAATAGTAAAAGTAGTTATCTGATTTTAAAAGATTAATAAAGTCAAAGTTGGAAAAACCGAAAAGTACAAAATCCCCAGAAATAACGAGATGGTAGCAACGAAATATTTAACTAGATTATATACTATACATGCTTGTGGGCAGAATACCCTTCTTCAAAGCTGTAGAGAAATTATTGAAATCTTATATTTAATTTGGAATACAGCCTAGAATCAGAAAATGTGGCACAGTATGAAAAAGAAAACAAACATTTTCTTGCATTTTCTAAATAAATTTCCATTCCTGCATTTAAGGGCCTGCAACACATTCCAATTATGCGGGGTGAAAATGTAATTAACAGGTGATTGTAACCACTACGTGGTAAAGGACATGGACACAAGCCCAAGCTGAAGACTGCTGATCTCTCATACGTCACTGCATCAAGAATTACATAATGACAATTAATCAATAGCTTATATTACCACACAGGCTGTGTGGCAATGGTTACTTTGTCAAACTTTTGTCAAGCGCTGCAGTACAGAATTACATTTACAATTGCCACTTAAAACTTTTATTAATGATGTTCAGAAGCCGTTTCAACTTCTTTGCGTGCAGAGGCATATGGAATGGACCACAGAATGAAAATGTTTATTGTGTTCAGATGAATCAGTATTCCAGAGTGTTTTGAAAGAAATTAATGCTCTTGGCTCCAGACCAAAGACTAAAAGGACCGTTCAAACTGTTATCAGCAACTAGTCCTAAAGTCAACTGTCATGCCATGGGGTTGTGTCAGTGTGCTTGGCAATGGACATTTACACTTCTGTGATGGCAGCATTAATGCAGAAAGTACATTAGAGATAGATATATTAGAGTAACATATGCTTCCTGACTTGTTTTCCATGAACGTCCATGCATTTATTAACAAGACAATTCAAAACCACATACATCACATTACAAAGGCATGGCTGTGGAAAAAGGTGGCATGGGTATATACTTGGGATGCCTGAAATCCTCACCTGTTCCCAACAGAGAATGTGTCGAGTGTTTTGGAACACAAAATGTAAAAATGATGATTTCGTACTGTTGTACATCTTATGTGTTTTCAGGGTGTTTTGGACAAAATAGCATGTGAAACACTAATCACCTGGTATCCTTGTTAACAAAACGTCTTTTGAGTGTTGTAGGAAGGAATGGCAACGTTACATAGTTTGAATTGCTTTATTGTCCCAACTTGTTGCAGGCCTGAAAGCAACTATGGAAGTTTATTAATACAGTCGAATCCGGTTAATTGGAACACATCGGGACGTGATCGTTTTGGTCCTAATGACTGGCAGGCTCGATTAAACGAACATACCCTATGTTTTTGAAACGATCTACAACAGCAGCATGCAAAGCATAATAGTGTAAAAAAAAAAGGTCATACTAAATTCCAGTCAACGTTTGAATAACTTATTCAGTGTGATCTGACTCGTTTTCCTGACGGACTGCACAGAAAGTGGTGGGCGTGTTCACCTCCCTCTGGTTTTGCTCTTGTCAACATAACTTTTCAGATTTCCTGACCTTTAATAAAAGCATAAATTCTCCCGGGGATCCCAAAAATCCTCCCATATCTCGCTGATCCGCTTTGCATCCGCTCTAAATGGCGACTTGTGGCTTCTTTTTCTTATTTGCTGTCACGTTCTTTGGACGGATTAAACATTACACGTATATAAAAGGATTTGTTTGGGTACTGTAGGATTCGGTCTGAATAATCGGCTGGTCCAGTTAACTGGATTCGACTGTACATGAAATGAAGCTGTTCAGACAAAACATGAAATATCTTGGGTTCGTAGTGTCTGCAATTTAATAAAAGTCAAAGTAAATGTAAGAAAGTTTTATTATTTCTTTTCTCTTTCCATACGACCTGACTTTTTCTGTTTTGGGATTATGATTTTAAATCTAAAATATAGTATGTAAAGCTGTTATTGTTGGTAGCTACTGCCTGAGTGTGGGGTTTTCTTTAGATTATTTTGTGTGTAAATGAGTTGGGTTTATACTGCCTTGCTTCAAGTGTTACTGAAATGACTCATGACTCATGACTGCAGCTCTAGGATAAAGCAGACACTGGAGTTAACAAATGCATGAAAAAATATTCAGTTTACCTTGATAGGGGCACCACTGGTTTACATGCAAACTCGGCCCCCAGTCCTGAGGCAGGATATGAAATGGAACGATACAGCACTGTAAACTGCTGTTAAATTCAAGGAGGTAATCAATAGAATGGATGTTTTAAACATTACATCATTAGTGACATCATTTAATCTTCATGATTTTAACTCTTAATACAAAGTCCGTAAGCACGTTTGCCGACATTAAGGAAGCATTTGGCTAGCTTCTACTGTGCACTAACCTTAACTCAATTTGTTTTAACTGTTTGAAAACTGGCAGCAACAGTAAGCACTGTTCTGTATACTTTGCTCTGAGAATCAATGTAATGTTAATGTAGTAAGAAATATTCCCTGTATGTTTTCTGCAGGTATTATCATGGTTGGCGTTATTGTGGGTTCGAAGAAGACCGGCATCAACCCAGATAATGTTGCTACTCCAATTGCGGCCAGCTTTGGTGACCTCATTACACTGGCCATCCTGGCCTGGATCAGTCAGGGGCTCTATAACTGCCTGGGTAAGTAACAAAATAAAGCAGGTTGCACTTTAACATAGTTTTCGGAAACAGCAGAAGAGGGCTCCAGAGCATTAGGAATGCCAAATGTTTGATTCGCATGGTTAAATGGATACTGTAACCATATAATGCCATGATTTCCTTAACATTTCAGTTGCAGAAGCTAGAGCCAGGTAAGTGTGTAACACTTTTTACTGCTGACCCATGTAAGGTTATAGTTGTAATGCAGACGTGAGAAGATGTTTGTTTGGTTGTACTGTTCATAGCCATGCTTTTCATGTATACTCTCCTTTATTTCACCATACAGGTTTTTGTGGCATTTAAACGACAGCTCTATGAAGGCTAGCATGCATTACTCTATTTTTGACTTGTGTGTTCTCTTCCTTACCATGTTGAAGAATGGAATTTGACAGGTGTTGGCTACAGATAGATAGATAGATAGAGAGACAGATATACAGAGAGAGAGAGAGAGAGAGAGAGAGAGAGAGAATTGACACTGAAGTCATATTCTATTACCATACTCAGCCCTTCGGTGATACTGATGCGATGGTGGTGTGTTAGTGTGAGGAGCTGGTATGATTTGATCAAACACAGCAGTCGTGCTGGAGTTTTTAAACACTGTCACCTTATTGTTGCATCTTATTGATGTGAGGTCAGATACAGTTGCTCTTCTGTTGTTGCACAGTTTGTGTTAGTCATCCTCTAATCCTTCATTAGTGCTCACAGGATGATGGTATCTGGACATTTTTGCTAGGTGGACTGTTTTTACTATATATATGCACGTCCCAATGAAACCGATTATTGAATTATTGAATATTTGGTATATTATGAGTATGATATATACACCTCACAAAGTTAGGGGATATTCCGAAATGAAATTCAGTTCTTCAGTTTCTAAGAATTTCAAGTGGTGCCAATAATTGAAGCAAATGTGGTTTTCCTAAAAAATGTTATTTTCTACCCTCAGTCTAAATTTACTTGGATTTTTTTAAAAATAGTTTTGGGACTGTCTTCTAACCCTTTCTTGCTCATCTTTACCAGGAGTGAAAGTAACAGTGAAGAACACTATATATTAATCTTATAAATGCATACATAAACTTGTTGACAGCGATTCTGTAATCTTTTCTCATTTTCGTATTTCACAAGTTGCTTAGTCAAATTTGTGTATCTACTGCAGAATTGTGCAAAACACACACACACACACACACACACACACACACACACACACGAATATCACCTACTATGATTTTGCTGCTCCAGCTAAATTGGTTTCCTCTAACTGCCAAGGCTGTGTGACCACACACGTTGAGTATTTTTCTGTACCTTCCATCCATCATTTTCTCGGTTGCTGTCTGAGAGGCGACAGAACTCGAACTCAGTTACCCATACCAGCCAGCAAACAGTTGCTCAAGCCATCTAGCCCACTCAAACTAAATATAGGCTCAAACAGCTGTACACTCCCCATCATGTTGTTGCTTGTTTATTAAACTTGTAGATTAAATTTATCAGCGAGTAAAACACAAAGAAAAGCTCATTCAGAGGTTGCATTTATTGCTTCCATCAATAAAATGAAGCTTGTTTGGCATCATAATGTAACACTGCCATTTTAATTTGCGAAGATGAACCATGCCAGTGTGTTATGTAATGTTGACTCCTACTCCTTCTCCTGTCTTGTCTGTCTCTTTGTCTCTCCCTGTCTCTCTCACTCAGACTCACACCCATATGTTTCTTTCCTGGTGTGTGCCTTCTTCATGTGCCTGACACCGGTGTGGATGATTATCTCCTCCAAACACCCAGCCAGCCGTCAGCTCCTCTACTCTGGCTGGGAGCCTGTCATCACAGCAATGGTCATAAGCAGGTCTCAAATACATTTGCCTATATTTATTTGTACTGCACAGTTACTGTTCAAATGTGCCATTTATTATCAAAGAAATAGCTCATCGGTCAATATTTAGTAACACCGCCTTAGGCTGAACTGCTTTAAAAATTCTTCTTATAGCCAGCATTAGTAATTATTTCACTTGTTCATGCTGAATGAATCTGTTTCAGAATATTCATGAATATGTTTGTCATCTAACCACAGATTTTCAACAGTATTTAAGCCTAATTAATTTTCATCTAATTAAGCACTTTGTGTTAATTGTGTTAATTTCTCCTTATTGATATTAGGGAAATCAAATTAACTTTGAGCAGGATATTGAGTGTCAGTTTGCTAACCACAGTGACCCGGCAGTATTTCAAAACTAGCGCTGATTGGTTTCTTTTCGGCTACTAAGCCAGCAGTACAGGTTACCAGTACAGATCTTACTTAAAGTGCTTTGTTTTGTCATTCTCCCATAAATGGTAAAACAAATGGTAGTTGGGTCTTCATGAAAAATATGTATGTTTTAAATGTGTGTTTTAACTGGTAAAATGGTATGTTTTAACTGGTCAAAGAACTGTTTGAATGGAAAATATTGATCTCTACAGGGTGGTAAAAATATATTCGAAGGTTTGTTGTAGTCTTTGTAGTCTTGTCTCCTATTGTCATGTGACTAACTGCTGGCTATGATAAAGGAGGGGTTAACTAAATTTGGTTAATAGGTGTTTGTGTTTATAAAGCATATTAAACATGTTAGTATAGACCAATCAGCCATAAGATTAAAATCCCCTATTTGCTTCTATGTAGAATATGTCTGCTTCACTTACCTTATAGGTGCACTTTGTAGTTATAATTATAGACTGTAGTCTTTCTATTGCTCTGTATACATTCTTAGCCCCACTTCACCCTGTCCTTTCATGGTCAGGACAAGCACAGATCAGGGATTGTTTGGGTGATGGATTTTCATTCTCAGGACTGCAGTGACACTGATGTCGTGGCAGTGTTAGTCTGTGTTTTACTGGTATTAGTAGCTCAGACACAGTATTGCTGCTGGAGTTTTTAAAACACTGTGCTCATTCATTCTACACTCTATTAGACACACCTACCTTGTTCGTACTCCTTTTAAAGTTGTAAAGTCGGGGACAATTGGCCAAGTACTTTGTGAAATTGGGCGTACAAAGCTTAAGGAGCAACAGATGGACTACAGTCTGGATAAAAGCTTACCTATATGGTAAGTGGAGTTGATTAGTGAGGTGTTCTATTGCTAAATCACAGAGCTAAATGGCAACTATAACAGTGTGCACATTCTACTTTGGACAGCCAAACCCGTTTGCATATTTGTGTCACATTTCACTACGCAGCTACATCATTGTGCCATGACCTGTGAAGAACTGGACGTATGCGTCTATGTTTGTAAACACACATTTTTTCTATCTCAGCATTGGAGGTCTAATCCTGGACAAAACTGTGTCAAACCCCAACCTGGCTGGTATCGTGGTCTACACCCCTGTAATAAATGGTAAGTATGTAAGTAACTTTATAATGCAGCTTTTTACCACAAGCGTTTACAGTTACAAAATTTGTATTTGTTTTGTTGATGTTATTTCAAGTCACTTTACATTTGATTGTCTCTTTAGCTGCACTGGACAAATTGGATAACCAGTCAAGTTTAGTAACTGTCATCACTAGCTTTATTGATGAATTTCTCTGAAATATTTATTGCAATGCTGGGTTTTGTAATGCTCAGCTGTGCCAGATGGAACCATTTCCATTTCTATGTCATTTGAACCGATTTTGAACTTTAGAACAGATTAATATCTGTGCCTGCAGGCAGTATTTCAAAATTGATGCTGGATTCAGTTAATAAGCTAGAGATGGGTTTTGAGTACATAACTTATTTAAAGTGCTTTATTCTGTCACAACTCCAGAAATGGTGTTACAAATAGAAATTGGGTCTTCATGAGAATCGTAAGTCTATTGTAACTGGGTTAAGAACGCCTGACTGGTAGAATGGAAATTGTTATTCAAGAAATGGATTGGTCTCTTTGGGGTGGTAAGAGGTTTGCAAAGGTTTATTGCAGCTGTAAGTCTGTACTGACTTTAAATGCACGTGACTATTTAGACCAAAAGGAGAGTAATATCGTTGCACAGTGGTTACTACTCGGGTCTTACTGTAATGCGCCTAACCACTGGCACTATGATACCCGACAACGAGCGATAGGATTTCAATTAAAATGAGAGGCGTGGAAGGATGTGGAGGTAGACACTTTGTAGATGAGGGGTTGTGTGTTTATGTGGTAGTGAGTGTAAACGAGGATGTTTAGGTCACCTAGGTGAGTATCTCAAAATGTGGAAGTTTGGTTAATTATGGTGGGAGTTGGTTGAAAGCAAGAGAAAGCAAGGCTGCTAGCTGTGTTAATGGCATCAAATCAGAGGAGGGGAGTCTACAAAAACACTCATTAACCACGTCTGTGCACATTGCTCTGCTACTAGAAAGGATAAAAACAATCTGCAATACGTATTCCAAGGGAAATACACATACAGACAGACCTTTCCAACTTATATGCTTTTCTTACAACTAGCAGTCTGTGTTATATTCAAAATGTGTGGTGTCATGGAGAGATCTAGGAATAGTAATGTAAACATGCACAACCATACCTTCCCCATCCCTGACCCACACTCACACAAATACATACTCACACACTTTTGCGCATCATTGTGTAGCGTGGGCACTTTCTGTAAGTAACACTCTGTTTGTTAGCCCAAGTAAGGCTTTTCAGCTCATACAGGCAGTGCTGTTATACACTAATGGACATCCCTGCTGTATGGTGATCAGCTGGATTAATGAAGATGGTAGCTGATAGAGAGAGAAAGGACATGCTGCTTGGAGAATGCACTGTGAATAGATATCCTGCTTGAAAAATGATTATGCTAATCACAGTTCATTTCCGAACCAGCACAGAGAGTACACGTAATAATGTGCAACCAGTGAACATCTACAGCAGGTATCTTATAGAAAATGAGGAAGTGTCTTTCAAGTGAAAAGGCAGAAAAGCTTGTGTTGTTAAATAAGTCACCACTCACACACACAACAATATCAAAAATAAAGCTTGTTTACTGAAGGGCAGGCATCCTGCGTTTTCTTAGGATAGGCACTATAGCCACCAAGGACCCTGACTGGAAAAAGCAAGTTTAAAACACTGGTTTATTCCTGTATTAGTTGTTTGTGTGATGTTTTTAATAAGAAAATATTTATCTAGAGTTTATGCAAGTCAAGATCTCGTGAAAAAAATGAATATCTTTTGTTTACAAAAATGTGGCCTGAGCGTTATATTAAGTCACAAGACTAGAAAACCAAATCTACTATAATATTAGTTCAACAATTGTCATTTATTGCTTAAATTATTGTTGTGTTGCTGGACAAATGTGCAAAAAGGATTTTTTTAAATGCATGAAAGAATTATCTCAACCTGTGTTACAATACATAAAACTAATGCTATGATAAAAGCCAAATAATGACTGAACTTACTATTATTCTATGATTACAATTTAAATTATTTGAATCATGGTCAACTGATATGATTTTAATATGAGCATATTTTCCAATTTCAGGCTTTGCTACATTTGTTATTGTTATTTACAATTCTTCAATCGCAATGTATATTCTACTGCTTTTTTTAAGTTTCTAATAGGACCTAGCGAAGCAGAGCATTGCATGATTATACAGTGTGTGGAAAACACTGTATATTTCTATCCCTATTTATATTTTTCTACACATTTATGTGATTCAGCCTAGATATAGTCCAGACCACTTAATGTACAGACACAGCTCAAAGACTGTTTTAGATTTTTTTAAAATTTCCCATAAAATGTTTAACCAACAAATTTTTAGACAAAATCACAGAGCAGCTGCGTACATTCACCCATCCCCCTCTGTGTCTCCATATACACTGCTTACAAAATTAGGGGATATTACTAAATGAATATGAAGCGATTTAAAAAAACCATTAAAATTTTATTTCATTGCACAAGATCATCAGAAAAGCAAATGAAAAGTCAAAGAAAGTTGTTTGATTATGCAAATTAGATACAAACTAAATTATCATGATTGAGATGCAAGTGATCTATTCACGGGGATGAACAGAAGTATGTTAAACTGGATGAGAGTGTTACACAGTGACTCTTCAGTAGGGTGTATGATCACTCAAGACTGCCAAAATACACTGACAGTTTCTCATTTATAACACTGTTAAAACATGACATATGTTGGTAAAACACTATTTGTGGGTTTTTCCACTTGACATGAACTATTTCTTATTGTATGGTCTTTTATGTTTGTTGCTGTGGATGTAAGCCGTGTTCTGCTTAGCAGTGGCAAAAAGGAAAAAGGGTGCTAGGATGCACAGTCCAAAACTGCTGACAGTCACAGTGAATAACCGCACTTGAGTCTCACTGATACTTCTGGCCTGGCTGTGCACAATATTTACATGAGCATTCACAGCGTTTAGCATATGTCTTTATCCAAAGGGAAATGCAACCTCACATGAGGGCACAACTGTTGCACCTTGCCAGTGTTGAGACCTGAACCTTGGATCTTCTGATTAATAGTCTGAGAGAATGGCCACTTAAAACATAAGCAAAGCTGCTGGAATGTTTGTGTTAAGAATTGCATGCTTACTCTTTCTGCAAATCAAGTTGAAAAGAATGATTGGGAATTGTGGAACATGATGAATAGGTCTTCATTGAGATAGTCCTACTGCAGAATGCACAACATTCAGTGGGGAGTTTTGACTAATACATTGTGAATATGAAATGTTTGAGAAAAGTAGAGATGTTACAGAAACTACAGAAACTGTGACCATAAAAAGTGTTTGTAAATGAAGGTGGTTCTAGCAGGGACTGGCTGAGCTTTCTTGTGTTTTTCAACTCGGGGCCATCTCAGAATGTTTTGTGAAATTTGTGTGGTCTGATGTGATAGTGTGCCTGAAAGAATACACTGAAGTTGAAGATAAATACTGGTGTGTCCTTAAATATCATATTTTCTGTGCAGGTATTGGTGGAAACCTGGTTGCTATCCAGTCCAGCCGCATTTCCACCTACCTCCACTTCCATAGTAACCCAGGAGAGGTACCTGAAGAGGCCAAGGGCTGCTATTACCCCTGCCGCACCTTCTGTGGCTCAGGTAAAGTCATGCACACCATGCGCTTTCAAAGTACCCCATCATTCCACAGTTAACACACATCTGTTGGGCCTTAATGAAATGTCTGTGACTACCACACCGATCGGGCAGCAGAGCACCCTTTCACCTTGTCTAAACAGCCCAATTGGTTTTGAGCAATTGTTCCATTTAAATTTGCCTCTTCTCACCCCACTCCACCCTACTTGGCGGTTCACGGCTTCATAATCTATGTGTGAAATGGTTCCCATTATTGTTAAATGATCTTATAAGCCTAATTTATTTGTTATATCCTGTTATATATGTGTCATATTAATGAGCTAACGCTGCCAACTACACTGTTTGCCCTGAATGTGACAGGATTCAGTTTCTCTGCCAGCAATCAACGGCAACTATTTTTACGGTCCAATAAAACTCTACATGGGACTGGCTTGTATGCATATGATTCTATGCACAAGTGAATAAAAATTGGAATGAATAAAATTATTAGCATTTACATTGCTGCTTTTCTACGGTCAAAAATAGTAAAAACTAGTACTTTCAAGCAATTTCACTTGAGAAATTGGCTCAGAGAGGATATACATACCTTTAGGTTTTTGCCTACATTGGGGTGCTGCAAACACAAACTTTATCCACTCAGCTGGAGGCAGGGTACTGATTTGTGCAGCCAACAACAGTGTAGCTCCTGTGCTCATCCCTTTTGATTTAACAGACAACAGATCCAAACAGTTCTCAATCTATGGGTGGAGTGAATCAGATTTAAGGTTTGGAGTTATAACTGAATTTTTTTTTTTTTGTTTAAGCAACAGATCTTCACTCTTAAAATAGGGAAAAAAACATACTAATGGGCCAGTGGAGTCCAGGCTTTACTGAGGTCTGATTGCGATAAAGGAGGTACAACACGATTTTAAGCTTTGTAAGTGAAACTCTGCTTACATCACTTCATTATCGCACAGCGTTCATACATTCCTGGTGATGTGAATGCATGCCAAAATACACCGCTTGCAAAAACTAGAGGCTATTTAAAAATTTCAAAGCAGCATTTGATTTGATTTTATGAAACAAGTTCATAGGAAAAGCAAATGAAAAGTTAAAGAAAGTTGTTTGATTATGCAGTTGAGATGCAAACTCAGTTATCGTGATTGAGTAGCAAGTGATATATTCATAGGATTGAACAGACTCATGTTAAACTGGGTGAGCGTTGTATATTGACTGTTCAGTAGGGTGTATGATCACCCAAGACTGCCAAAATACACTGACAGTGATGGGGGTATGTAAAGCATCAGATTGTCCAGTAGTTCTTGTGGCATCCTCTTCATAATCATTTAGAAATATCCCCTAATTATTGTGAGCAGTGTATGTCTTGAACATTTATAGTTCTTGGTGGCACTCTGTGTTCAACAGTTCCTAATTAGACCCTAGAACTTTTCTTGTGCGAAAATGCCATATGTGTGCAAGAAAACTAAAAATAAATGATTAAATCATGAAAGCACTGAATAGCCGATGCAACATAACTGGGTGTTTGTTAAAACTGTATTCTGAAAATAAATGTCCATTCTGCTTTAAGCCTGGATTATCCATGCAGTATTTTTTAAGAATATGCCTATAAAGTCATTGAAATAATAGGTTAACCGTAATGGGTTTATGGTCCTTTGAGGATGCACTAAACTAAGAGTGTGGCCTACACTCAAATTACACAGAGCAAATGAATCTATTATGGAACTTGCTTTAATTCCTTTTAAATGTACCTAATTATTGGAATGAACACTGAGTGCTATTTTACTTGGCCTCCTAGTAGAATAAACACTATGACTGACTTAATTGTATATGCGTTGATGAGTCATGCGACTGCAAATAAAGACAAAGGCAAATACAGACCCTCTCAGTCCTTATCTTGCTGTATGGCAGACAGGAAAGGGCTGCAAGATGTAATGAGATTGATGAACTAAGGACTTTGGATGCCAGGGAGCGCATATTTAGGCTGGAATTATGTATTGCTCCATGTTTATTGTAAACAGTGGAGCAAAGGCCAGTGGAGACATCTGGCAGCGCTGATGCTTTTAGCACACATTTCTCTCATGAGCATGCTTGGGGGATTCAGTGAAGAGAGAGGGCAGGGTACGCATTTCCCAACACAGACGTGCACAAAGGACAGCCACCACTGCCAGGCATCCAATGCCAGCTGAAAGGAGAAGGATAAATCTTTGAATGCCTTTAAGGATCTTGAGTACTGAAACCTAGTGGATCCACAACCAAAAAATACCTAGAAACATGACAGACTATTAGTCAGGTTTTATGGATATTTGATCAGGAAAAAATGCAGTACTACTACATGTCTTGCGAAGTGGTAATACCAATTTGTCTTACATTGTGGAGCATGCCTGTGTAATGCAGCGACCAGTGGTCGTTAATGCTCTGGACTACCAGTACGACAGTTGTAAGTTAAAATCCTGTCTTAATCAAGCTGAAATTTTGCTTTTGAGCAAGGTAGTTAACCCTTAACTACCATAAAAGAAGGATAATTTTAATAATCATCAAAACCCAACCAGTACCCTCTAAGACAACAGGCTAGCAAGATACTATATAGGATGTATCATCGCCTCCTCCTTGGGGAAGATGCACCAATGCGACCAATGTGACTCACTGCAGACAATTAAAAAAATCTTAATGGAATGCCCTGGCATTGATTATATCAGGAAAGAATATGTATATGACATGTATGTGCTGGAATTGCAATAAACAGCAACAACACATTCCCAAATGGAAAAATTAATATGCCATCACACACACAACATACTCTTAAAATACAGGTCAAACCCACAAAAAAATTAGAAAGACACAATGCAATCCCTCATTCCACGATTCAGTGTCTATTACCTAAAAAAGAAATGCTATACATTTGATATTTTAACCATTATGGGAACAGTTGATCACCTCAACCGTTCTGTAGCAGTTTGTCATTAACTGGAGCTTACATTATGAACACGAAAGACCTCAAAAAATAGAAGGCAATGAATGATGTCCATGCACAACGTTGGAAAACATTTAACATTTTTACAGAATTCCCTCTAATGAATGTCAGGTCTAAATATGTCAAGTTGAAACATTTGTTTAAACTAGTTACAGCAGCAGAAAATGTACACTGATTAAACTCCCTTTTTATATTAATAGCACATCAGGTGCTGAACGTTGAATATTATCCGTGATCCAGTATACTATATGCGTGGCTCATTGTCTATTTGCGTCAGAGGAATGTTGGTAGTTTCTATAATAACGTAATAGTATTCCTATGGTATGCATGTTACAGCAAGTAGCCCAATGTTCTGGGCACGCTCTCTTTCTTTCATAGTTACAAGACTATGATGACACCAATTCTCATTTACAGATAGGAATACTCTGCCTCCAGCCTTCTTGAACAACCTCAGCGGGTCACTGGCCAGTGTGATTAACATTTTACAGGTCATTCTGGCTTGCTGTCTGATAGCCAAGTTTCTATAAAACAAAGGATCTGTCAAAATAGTCGCGTTCACATTAAGCACTGCCCGCTAGTCCACTTTATTAAGCAAGGACAGAATGCAACCAGTAAGAAGTGACGACAACAAATGTTTAATGCCAAGTCTCCTATTCTGAGCCTAGGTTTCCCCCCTCTTCTGCCTTTATTTCTGGTTTGAAATGTAAGTTCACATGGTAACAGAGCATCAAGGTCCAACTGGGTGACTCCAAATGGTTGTGGATAAACGGATATAGGGTAATGCATGGTTTGTTCCCGACTGTCTGTGTTTGCACAGCTTGCCAAACAATTGTAATACTCAGCCACAGTATATGAAAATGGGAAAATATGGAAATTTAGAAAGACATGAATAATTTCATAAAAGATTTACACAGACAAAAGCACAGACGGCTGAATTGCCTGTTACAGGGGGGAAATCTCATCCCCTACTTGGCCACTTTAGATACCTGCATCTGCAGAATGCATCATCTTAGAAATTAAATGTAATACTAATTCAGATTTCGATACTGATATTAACTATAGATTGACAAATACGGTAATGAAATGTCCACCTGTGTCCTCTTCCATCTTCTCATTACAGTTTGATTGATTGCACCAATTAGAGGTTCAAGTCAAATGTTCAAGTGCTCAATGCACACACTGACATTATTTAAACTTTGTGTTATTTTATTGTGTGTGTTATATTATTGTGTCTCTGCTACAGCCTTATACATATGTCTGTTTTTCCCAGGAGCTAATCACAGGTCGGCGCAGGTTCTGCTTTTGTTGGTAATACCTGGTCATGTGATCTTCCTGTACACCATTCACTTGATGAAGAGTGGACACACCACATTGACCCCCATCTTTATGGTTGTTTATCTCTCTGCAGCGCTGCTACAGGTCAGTTTGCAAGCTTTGAACAAAACAGAAGTTTATAAACATATGTGTTACAAGATAAAAAAAAAGAATTAGATCGTTTAAATTAATAAATGCACTGTGGTGCATGGTACAAAACTGTAGATGACCCATAATCTATATAACTAAATATCTGTGGAAATTGCCATTTTACAATATTATTAATGTAAAATAATTTGACAAAAACGTGGACTGTGATGCGACTGCAATTTTTTGTGGCTCTTAACAGACATACTGTATGTATACATGACTTGTTTATCCTATATATGGAATTAGAGCATTCACCTCTATCTAAATATGGAAGTTAGATATTTTAAAGATGAACCATATAGCATGTTTTAATAAATTGTAAATGTAACGAAGCTCAATTCCAATTCCCTTCATCAGTGCAATTTAAGCATGTTCACGTTTAACTTTCTGTGTAGTATTTTAAATGTGCTCAGGGAATAATTTGTTTTGTAAATAGGTATGTCAACTCACAATACTTTAAGGTTATCCTGCTGTGAAATACAGATATAGATTCTCCTTTACGGCAGCAGAGGCAATGCGGACAGGATGTATGCATAGAAGATTGTATACTGTAGTTCACAAAGGGCTACCAAATTCCTAGAGCTGCGTAAAATAGCTTAAATTTAAAGTAATACATGCATAGTATTAGAACAGAGTCACTTAGTCTGACTTTAAAGATGTTGACTGATCTGACAGGAGCTTCATCAGTTCAGTAGAGTGTTACAACATGCCAGATTATACTGCCAGTCCAGTAACCCTTGTCAACTGGCCTGCTACTAGATGTTTCAAAATAACACGGGCGATTGGAAACTTCCACAAATGTAACATTCAGTTCCTTCATCGTATTTTTGGGCAGAGGTTTATATATGCGTGTTTGACTATGTGGTTTTTTCCATATCTTCATATAGCCTTCCTAATCTCTTTTCATTATAATTAAGATGAGTTTGGCATGCTTGTGGTTACTTATGCATCAGTGTGTGCATTCATGTTTAAGTGTGCATTAGCATGCTGACAGGGTCTGGAATTCATGGTATTTTCCGGGTGTGTTATTGTCATAATCTCTGTTTATTTTAGTTGATGTGTGTCTGTTCATAAAAAGCGGAACTTCCAATTTATGTTTAAAACCATGCTATAATTAGGTACTGCCTTGCTGGATTTTCTTACACTGCAAGCTTAAGGAGTCTTTCTGCTGAAGGCAGGTTAATTCCGAGCTCAGCAGTAATGTTTTGAATTAATGAAACAGTCACTTGTGTGACCTTGAGGAAAAATGGAATGCAGGCATATACTATTAAAGAGCTATACAATATGTTGTCCCTTCAAACCAGCAGGGAATTACACAAAGAAATTATTTTCACAATCTGCCCAGGCTTATCTATAGTTTTGAGCCACCTACATGGAGATGGAGCTGATCTGTCACTGCTTGCTTCATAGTGTTCAAATATTACAGAAAGGCTTGTAGATTTCTTTTCAGATGCATGCAACCCATATCTTAGTAGAGATTGACAATTTAGCATACTTACTATTTATTGAAATAGTACACTATAATGAAAAAATCATACATAAAATTAAATGTTTCCAGGCAAATTATTAACCACGTTGATTGCCTTCTTTTTGTATTTAAAGTAAAGCTTTAGCTAGTTGGAAAACAAAAGCATATTGTTGTTTGTTATAGAATGTCTTGTTTTATTCCTGTGCTCCATGTGGCATAACTCTTCAATATAATGGTGCAGTCTTCATTATATTGACTCTCAGCTGTCCTTCATCAGTGCTCACAGGATGCAGCAGCAGCACTGCTGTGTTTGATCCACTCGTGTGTGTTTGATCAGCACAACACACACTAACAGTACCACCATATAGTTGTCACTGCAGTGTTGAGAGTGGTCTAACACCCAATATACCACTATATGCCATTAAAACCATTATTTTAATAATTTTATTTTATATAATTATAATATAACGATCTATTTCATACGTTTTCCCCTCATGGTGTTATCCTGACAACTAGGTAAATTACATGTACAAAGACATTTTTATTTTTAAGCCCTCCTTGGGAACATTTGTAATGGATTTTTGTTGTTTCATGACAGAAAAGCTACGGTGCATAGCAACTTTTTTCCCGTGTAAGCCATCATCTGTCTGCAAAAATCAGGAAGATTTGCATTTGGATTTAACTAAAGTTATTAGAGGACTGATGAGTTTGGCAAAAACATGTAAATGCCTGTAATTTTCTCAGAGGAGGAAGTAGCAAAAAACAGACATGGCAGATCCGGCTGAAAATAAAATCACTGAGTAGCTCCTGTAAATTAAAAAAGAGGGAAATTACCCTCTGGCTTGTAATATATTTTTAGTTCTGTCTGGATAGTGCTTAAACTATATGACACCATAATGCCTCTCCAGGGTGGTTGTACTTGATAAAGTACCGCACATAGACTTTGGCACAACTTTTGATGTTCACAATTTGATAGTCTTGCCTTTTAAAGTAAAATAAAACCCCAAATCATAAAAAGTTGGGACATAATAATAAATAATAAATAAAAACATAAATAAAAATACAGTTTGTTATATTTACTTTGACTTTTATTTCATTATGAACCTGAGATATTTTATGTTTTGTCTGGTCAACATTTCATGACTGTAACACATAAAAAAGGGACAGGTTGAATTTAGACTTAGTAATGGAAAATGAAGTAAAGTGATTTTAAACAGGTCATGACAAAAGGTTGTTATAATCATGATTTGGTTTAAATGGAGAATCCAGGAATGGAATTGGTCTCTGAGGAGCTAGTTGGCAGAGGCTCTTCAGTCGTTAACAAATGAAAATTATTGAAATTAAAAGCATTGTTCCTTAAGGAAAGACTGGAAAGGATTTGCATATTTTACTCCCAACTTTGTCTGATTTGACTTGCTTTGCATTGCCTTGATAAATGCATGGTTGTTCGTGGATAAGATGCCATTATTAAGATTGCTCTATAGTTTACTTTTCTGCGTTTATGCTGCTATCACAAAACTGAAAATGACCTTTGCCAAGGACACTGACACAACCCCATACCATGATAGACCCTGCATTTTGGACTTGTAGCTGAAAACAGTTTGGATGGTATTGTTTGCCTTTGGTCCACAGCACACAATGTCTATTTTTCCTCTCTGGGCTTGGAGGCATTTAGGACGGATCATCACTCAGTGAAAAAGTGTATTGTGGTCAGATGAACCAGTATTACTGAAATATGGAAGTCCCTTCCAGTCTTTCTTTGGGGAACATAATTTTTTAACATTTTAGCAATTTTTTCACACATGATGTATTGTGAACATCGTGTGATAACACATTTAATTAATTTGACATACTTAACATGTTCATGAAAGATTAACGCAGTTAATTTCTAGCATTAATTTAATGCATAGCACTTCAGCCAAATATACTGCTCACAAAAGTAAGGGGACTTTTGTGAGCAGTTTATACTAAGTAAGTACGTGCTTCCAGACATTTAACGCTTCGAACTAGAATTCACATTGCTAAAGTGAGCAGTTGTCATGGCTGATCCATGAGCTGAGCTAATGACAGAATTGCTGGTTTCCCACCAGCTGATTAATTTAGAGTTCATGTTAGTATGTTGCTTCATGATCATTCATTCATTCATTTTTTCAATTTCATATCCTGATCAGGGTTACTGGAGAGCCAGAGCACAGGGCACAAGGCAAGAACAACCCTACACATGAGGCCAATCCATTGCAGGGCACACACACACTAACATAAACATACAAATACTCACACTAGGCCCCTTTATGGCATGCCTTTGGAATGTGGGAGGAAACTGTAGAAAACCCATGCGGACTCGGGGAGGACATGAAAACTAATGTTCAAGCATCAGTTGAATCGGAAAGGTCTGTATAACTGTATAAGAGATAACTAAAGAGCTTCATAACCACATAAAACCAGGAACTAATTAGTAAAACATGTCCTTGTAAAGATGCGCCCAGTGTCTCCCCGTGTCCAGTTTGCTCCTACAGTATGAATGTGTGGGTGCGTGTGCCCTACGATGGATTTGCACCCTGTCTAGGGTTGCTCCTACCTGGCAAATTGTTCCTGTGCGCGTGCGTGTGCACGCTAATTTGAGATGACGGAATCTTCACAGTGTGTGTGGCCCTTATGTGCAGTCTGTCTGACTGGCCTCTTTATCCTCCTGAGTTATGGAAAATGTCTGCTTGCTTATTTGCTGAGGTTGGAAACTAGTTCTCGAAAATCTGTGTAAACAAACAAACCATACCTCTTAAACAGGAACTGATCTGAAATGCATTTATCCTTGCATATTATCAGGAAATACATGTCTTGGCAGCTGTTTGTACCTGTAACCTGTAATATTTGTTCACATTACCATTTGATGCAATTATAGCTGCAAGTCCTTTGGGATATGTTTTGATCAACTTTAAATATCTGGATGCGTCCTCAGGTTGATGGGCTGTGTTGTGATTGTGTCACACTTTTGTAGGCGAGGCCAAAGATGCTAATCATCAAACCATTTTGGAAAAAGTCATGTGTTTTTCTTTTGGCTTCTAAAAAGGATTAGAAAGTGATTAACCCATTGATATAATACTTTGTATTGACGCTTTTTGCTTCAATCACAGCTATCAATGTCTCTCTACAGACTACCTTTCAGAATTGGTCAAATTCAGAAATTCAGCCAATATTTCAGCATACATGGATAATCATCTGTCTGGAAAACAAAATTAAATAAAAGACAGTATTATGCTGACTCTTTCAATCTAATGTATTATTTTTAATAAGTGGTAATTCATTCAATCCAGGCCAGGTTTTTTTTTTTTTTTTTATATAAACCTTGTGAGACCGTTGTCATATGCACAGGCTTACCAATATTAGCCATTGGCTAATTGGCTTTCATGACTTTCATTCCTTCATAGCTGCCTCTTGACTTGTTCAGCCAGTATGGAAGGACAGCCCAATTTAGGCTAGGTGTAGATAGAGCTATATATTTTCCACTTTTTAATAATGCTCAGAATGGTGCTGTCGGTGATTAAAACATCTGCAGTATTTATTTTTCTTTGTATTCAACAAATATTTTTTTCTTTGGATTCTTCATATAACAAAGTAGGACGTGCAACTCCGGAGATATGTTCCTCACCAATAACCAGTGGGACGAAGTGGTCTAGTAGCCACCCAAGGAAAGTATTCGTTTTAGCCACAAAAAACACTGATGTTCGAACATGGAATGAAAGAAAATACTCCCAAAACATAATTTGTCAATATAATATGTCCACGTACTTTGATCCAAGGGATTCACAAAGGACCTTTTTGGATTTAATTTGTGTCATATTTGTATTGTCATGTGAAAAAAGGTAAAAATGTTGACTGGGTATGATGGATTTTCTATAGGTACTGCATTTCATATATCATGATAGTGCCTTGTATCCTGAAAAAGTTCCAAAGACCTCTAACAGAACAAAAACACACAATGTCATAGAGCCTGTACAAGATTCAATACTGTGAGATTAAGTTGATAATTGTATGACTTTATTTTAATGCAATAATTTTTAATAGAGTGTTGTTGACATGCAGGAGCTATTTAATTAGACATTCAGAGACTTTTTGATTCCAGAATGCTTCCATATTCTGTAAGTCACTATTAATTTTATTTCAAACAACTTAGTCAAGTGCAGGGTCATGTAGAGCGAGGTACCAACTGCAGCAGCACAGACTCCAAAGCATCTCAGTCAAGCTCTCTCTCTCTCTTACTCTCGTTCTGTATCTGTTTTTGTTTTATCAAAGTGCTCTAAATATACCTGAGTTTGAGATCAAGTGGTGTTTTGACGGGGGTTGTGTATTATTGAATGATGGTGAATTATTAAAATTAGGGGATATTTCATTATGTAAGATTTCATTTTGAAGTATTCCCTAACTTTTGTAAGCAGTATAGTTGCATTTAGTTATTTTGTATTATAAATGAAAAAGTACTACTTTAATCTGACATGTAAATTTGATATTCCTTATTAAGAATTTACTAATGATAATATCTTATTGTACCAATAATTGTAATCTTCAAAGATTGGTTTTCTAATATAAAGAATATGAATGAGCATGCCCACAATTCATTAACACAAGTTAATAAATTCCTTGTTATTTGACATAACAAAATGATCAGAAATACTGCATAACTTTGATCATCTTGTGCACCAGAAACACTTTTTGGAAGAGAACAACTGGCTTCAGTTGAAGACTGTACACTTATTGAGTTTTGATATGCACTGATTGATGTAAAAAAATATAATATTCCGGATACTCCTATTGCTTCACATATACAAAATTAATTGGCTGTGAAATACCTACTTATCATTCCATCAACTGGAGAGTCTCAAAGGGACAGCAACTTTTAACTCACTCTGCTTGCTGTTGGGTGAACCGTAATACGAACTAAATAAATCTAAAGGTCCCAGCTAGCTTACTGCAACATGCAGCTATTCAGAGAGACTTTCACTCCAACCTGTCATGCTGATTAATGTGCTGCCTTTTCTGCTTCTAAATGAATATCATTCAAATGCAAGCCCACGATCATTCAGAAGAACGATGAAAGTTACCTTGAACTGCAATGCAGGCTCAAAAAGAGAAAGCTTGATCACAAATGCTCTGCGAGGTGGCATACAAATAACTGTCCTTGCATGCATTATGATGTTAAGCTCTAATGTGGATACAGGTATACACAGTAACAACCGCGTTATGTTCTGTGAAATGAGAACGATGACTGAAACGGACAGTAACCAGACATTACCATAGTCAAAGTCTATTTATACTGTTGTAATGTTAATATAAAGGGTATTTTCACAAGGAAACACTTAGCAAATGATATGTATATGCATATACGTATAAAAAAATTGGAAAGTCATCATGATTATAGACAATACACTAATGCACTGTTACCCTGAGTAGAGCTAAAGATAGCCTTAACACTTAAGAGGAGGGTTTGGGCTACCCCAATTGCAGTAAAGTTCGTACGATGTAGCTAATGGACAAATACTGGATGGACACTGGAGCAGTGCAGACTTGTACTGCTTTTAGTTCTCAGTGGGTGGTGTTGTGTGTTCTAGTGTTTACCTAGCAGGATTAGATTAAACATTTTGCTCTACAGTGCTTTGAGGAGATATGTAGTGCTTTTTCTCCCATTACCTTGTTTCTTTTTTATAGGGAATTCCAGGATATAAAGTTGGATGAATTTTTTTTTTTTATTTCAAACGTCCACTTTATCTTGACCCATTCGATCACGCACGCACGCACGCACACACACCCACACCACTAATTAAGGAAAGAGAAGTGCTACTAGAAGTTTGCACTCAGGACACCGAGTCAGCTTGTGTTAATTGCGTGTTAGTGTCTGTGCCACTCGGTGTCCCAGACAGATGTGTACAAGGAGCCTCCAGTCAAATGAAATTGCTTGGCAGTGGGTCATTTTAATTTTACTCATCCCCCTTGTGCATGTTTAAAATTTCTTGCAGGTCTTCCTGTTGCTGTGTATAGCAGACTGGATGGTTCATGTTATGTGGAAGAACGGGAAAGACCCAGACAGTTTCTCCATCCCATACCTGACCGCGTTGGGTGACCTGCTGGGCACCGCCCTCCTAGCCCTGAGCTTCCACTTTCTATGGGTAATCGGGGATCAGGACAGTGACGTCGGTGACTAGGGCCAATCATTTTGACCTGCATACACACTTATTACGTTTTAGACAACGCTGCTCTGGATTCCGGTGACCAACTGGTAGATTTTGTTTGTTCGACGTGGGTCAGTTTTTATTACGATATGTACAAGTGGACCAATAAGAAGCCTAAGAGGCATCAAAGCATTTCTGACATTCCTTTGTCAGCTGTGACACCTAATTTTTTTTTAAAGAAAGAGATATTTAAATTCAGCTTTGGGATATTCTTGGATGCAGTAACTTTTTGAGTCAGTCCTTTTGTTGGTTTGGTTTTGGAAAGAGGAAAACCCTGAGGGGCATTGCTGATCTTTCAGAACAGGACCTTCATTACCTTCAGTCTATCCTTCATCATCTTTCAATCATTTGATGATTAAAATATAAAATGATCATGAGTAGCATATTTAATTTCTCTCCTTTACAGCTTAAACCAATTTATGCTTGGATTCCCTCTTTTTTACCCAAACTACCATATTACTAATCCCTTCTCTTGAAGAGGAGCCTGCACTTTGAAAACGAATTTGTACTTTGTGTTTTGGTTTGTCAAGTCTATTACTCTTGTTTTCAGTGTTTACACAGTTCATGTTTGCTGTTTACATGTATGCGACTCTGGACACGTGTCTGAAAATCAACTGCATGTGCATAATAGGTCAGCATTTGTATTTTTCTACGCAACGCTTCCAAGGTGCCATCATGCGTATCTGCACAAGTGTCTGTTGGCTTTATTGGGGTTTGATCTGTTTCCAAATCTGGCCTTTTTATACTCACAATAAATGTCCAGTATTTGTTTATGGTCAATCTCTATTGGACTCTTGAGTTTTTTCTTACCTATCTTCCAAAAGAATCTTTAAATATTTTTCACAGACTACAAAATTACATAGCATTTAAGACACCAGTTATGCTTTACCTTTTGACTTTGCTAATATAGTCACACCTCTGCACAAGACCACTTTACAGCTCATTTCGTCTCTCGGTTTTATGAGTCACAGGACTCATAGGTTGTTATTAAATCACCACGGGTTCGAAGAAGGTTAGTGCTAATATAAAAAAAAAGGAAAACGGAGAGAAACACAATAGCTCTTAAAAAGTGATATATCCACAATATAGCAATGGTATGTGGTGAGTTAATTTGTAATTTATTGAATGTAATTATTGTTTTTGTTTGTGTACACTGTACATCCCTTTGAAATTGTTGCCACAAGTGTGTTTAAAAGTACTTCCCCCATTTCTCTATGAAAAGACTCTGAGGCTACAAACTTATAGTTTGCCGAAGCACGATTGATCTGGCAACCTGGCAGACCAAGAAGGTGTTGCAATCTGGTGGACGCATTTTTGGGAAACCCTTGTTGTGTTGGCAAGCATTATCCTGCTGAAGAGAGGCAACATGTGGTTGCAGATTACCTGCACATATCACTGTACTGTTAGTGTCCCTCATATCAGTAATAGGGGTGACCAGCTGTCATATGTGATGGCTCCCCAGATTATCACACCAGCAGTTGGGGCAGTTTGTCACTCCACAGAAAAGGTTGGATTAAAGTGCTCGCCATGCTCAAACCCGACCAGCAAATTTCCTTCTAATAGCCTGGAAATGCTCTGTGCAGAGACAGGGGAGTGCAGTGAAGGTGCTACATGTGTCTGGTTGGTGGACAATGGATCTGTGGGAGCTGCTTATTCTTGTCAGTGAAGCAAACAATCTATCTCTATGCTGGTGGTCTGTCTGGGTAGCCAAAAGTAGTCACTGATAGCATTTTTATAGACAATGGGGAAGTACTTTTATGCCCTCTTATGGCAAGACCAAGTGCCTAATCGGAACCCACTCATCATTACATATCACACATCACATAATTATTTACATATCTGCCTGCGACGTAAGTGCATGCCAAGTTTTTTCTGCAGTTAACCTTTCTGTCTCAGTGTATATGTGTGCTATGTGTTAAGTTAAAGTATACAAAAACTCAATGTGCCTTCTGGAAAAAATGACGTTACCACTTTATCCATATACTTAATGACCTGGATTTACCAGTTTACAGGTCATGTGCACTCTATAGATT
This sequence comes from Parotocinclus haroldoi, assembly GCA_034779995.1. NCBI lineage: Eukaryota > Metazoa > Chordata > Actinopteri > Siluriformes > Loricariidae > Parotocinclus > Parotocinclus haroldoi. The sequence goes on along the minus strand of JAUZST010083137.1, from coordinate 8,243 downwards.
GATGTTAATTGAAACAGGTAAATCTGGGTTAATTGGATATAACTATGTGTTGGATATTGTGATACGTGAGATATGGTGTAAACAGTCCTCTAACTTGACTGCTAGTACTAGACTTTCATTTCATCTGCTTGGACCTTAGCTAGCCTAAATATTGTACAATTTCATGGCAGTTTATGGCTAATAAGGTAAAAAAGAAATTTATAGTATGATTACAAACAGGTAACGTCAACAAGTGATAACAATAATGATTTGTTACAAAAGCAGTGTTCTCTCTTCAAGTGTGTGAGAAAATTTGGAAACAATTTATGCAACAATTTCCAACCTATCATTTGTGCCCCCTTTTGACGGACGAGGGGTTTTCAACCTGGGCCACCCTGGGCATTAACACATTAAAGAGACCCGTTTATTGAGGATGTTTTCGCGTACTTCCACAAATCAAGGCCTCACCACCGTTCTCTTTTGGATTTTCTCATTTTACCAAAGTGGAGAAAATGCGGTATACACTCAGAGGTTCTCTTTTTTTGAGAGCACCTGGAAGCTCTTTCTTGGTTATGTGAACCACCTGGTCATATCTCACCTTTGACTCTATCTATTTGTTAATATTTGCTCAGTTGTATAAAATTGTATATATCTAACTGTAATACTTCTTTGTACATCATATTTAGAATTTTGTACTTTGAATTGCTGAAGTTTGAAGTACAAAACTGAAGTACATATTCTTGATTTTTTTTCCCACTGTGTATTATACACATTAATATATATTGATGGCATAGGGGAGACAGTTAGGTTGCAAATGTTAATAAACTGCCCATCCATGGAACTTTTGAGAGCCCTCAGTATGGCTCATGATGTCTCTGTGGGGCTTTTCCTAAAAAAAAAAAGGGTTAAGCTTCGATAAATAGCACACAGCAGAATGCAAATGTGCAGTACAAAAACGTACAGTATCTCTCATAATCTGCAGAATAAGATAAGTGAAACCAAGAACAGGTTTTTGTGTAAAATGTGAAGAGACAAATGGCATATTTACTGTAGAAAATATAAAAATATTAATAGAATATTAATATATTTAATAGTGAATCTGTTTATTTATGACTTGCTGAGGAACATCTGATTGGTGGTTTACTGGACACATACATATCACAACATAGATGCTGATCTCTTTGATTGTCGTTGCAGTCCTGACATCGTTATTAGGCATGGCTGCAAAAAAGACAGAAGCGTTTCCTAGATATACTGATCACAAAATCAGGGGATACTTCAAAATGAAATATCCCATAATGAAACATCCCCTAACTGTTGAAAGCAGTTCAACCAATTCCAGTTCCAATGAAGTTGGGATGTTGTGTAAAACATAGATAAAAACAGAATACGATAATTGCACATTCGCAAATACATTAATCCCTTATTCAATTGAATACACTACAAAGTCAAAATATTTAATGTTCAAACTGATCAACTATATTGTTTTTTTTGGTCATAATTGGGTATAAACGGAGCATCTCTGAAAGGCACAGTCGTTCACAGTCAAGGATGCGTGGTAATTCACTTTGTAAATAACATGCATGAGCAAAAAGTCCAGCAGTTTAAGAAACTTTATCATCGTGCAATTGCAAGGAATTTAGGGATTTCATCATCTACAGTCCATAATATGATTAAAAGATTTAGAAAATCTGGAGAAATCTCTATATGTAAGCGACAAGGCCAAAAACCAACCTGTGCTCTCCGATCCCTCGGGCGGCCCTGCATTAAAAACCAACATCATTCTATAACAGATATTTCCACATTGGTTTAGGAGCACTTTAGAAAACCACTGTCAGTGAACACAGCTCATCGCTTCATCTACAAGTACAAGTTATTCAGTGTGTAAGCCATATATCAACAACACCCAGAAACGTTGCCGGCTTCTCTCTGAGATGGACTAACACAAAGTGGAAAACTGTCTCATGGTCTCACGAGCCCAAATTTCAAATTGTTATTGGAAATCAAAGAGGGAAAAGAATTGTCTAAATTGTTATCAGCACAAAGTTCAAAAGCCAGCATCTCTGATGATATGGGGGTGTGTTAGTGTCCAATGCATGGGTAACTTGCACATCAGTAAGGGGCCATTAATGATGAAAGGTACATACAGGTTTTGGAGCAACATACGATGCCATCCAAGGGACGTCCCTATTTATCTCAGCAAGACAATGCCAAGCCACATTCTGGACGTGTTACAGCAATGTGGCTTTGTGCGGGTACTAGACTGTCCTGGCTGCAGTCCAGACCTGTCTCCCATTGAAAGTGTGTGCTGCGTTATGAAGCACAAAATACGACAACTGAAACCCCAGACTGTTGAGCACCTGAAGTTCGGCATAAAGCTAGAATGTGAAAGAATTCCACCTACAAAACTTCAACAATTAATTTCCTCAGTTCCCAAATGCTTATTGAGTGTTGTTAAAAGGAACAGTGATGTAATACAGTGGTAAACATGCCCCTGTCCCACCATTTTTGCAGGCATCAAATTCAAATTCAAAATGAGTAAATATTTGCAAAAAAAATACAGCTCATCTGTATGAACATTAAATATCTTGTCTTTGTAGTGTATTCATTTTAATATAGGTTAAAAAGAATTTGCAAATCATTGTATTCTGTTTTTATTTATGTTTTACACAACGTCCTAACTTCACTGAAATTGGAGTTGTGCGTTGTACATCTGTCAGCTGCACCTGGTTGTGATGCAAGCCTAAATAAGTACCACATTAATAAAGATGTTAATTAAGATGTTTACCAAAAATGGTGGGGATTGGATAAGGAAAGGTGGCTGCAATTTAAATAAAACTCATAAGAATCTGACACTGGTTACAGTGTTTTATATGACTTGATTTTGATTTTTGACACTTTCTTACTCTTATGCCAGTGGGCATTTGAATGTCTGCTTGAATAACATTAGCATTCTTCCCACTGTTAGAGACAAGATAGCCTTATTGTTCTATAGTAACAAAGTTAATTGTATAATTATTTATGAAATAATTATTCAATTACTTGTCTTGGCGTTTCATTTGATAGATTATATTTTTTTTATTATTGACCTGGCACTTGAGAAATTGGAGGTCCACAAAATAAATGCTACTGTATTAGCAGCATTGTTTAACATTTATAGGTTCTGTGAAATAGGTCATTGAACAAAATAAGAGTCCACATTTGTGTTTGATGGAAGCCAGTAAAGCATTAAGACAGTAATATGAACAACATGAAAGACACAAGAAAGATATTGCTCACAGAGAGAATATGCATTTAGTGGGGGCAAACAAAGGAAATCCACTTACAATAGCAATTGCAAATAAGTAGCTGAAAACCATACAAAAAGTCTCAAAACGCTTAGAATTTTTTAGTCATAATGTGAGGTTATGAGCAAGTGAACACATTGATCGGTAAGATTTACACAGACAGAAATGACAGACTTCTTCTTTTAAAGACTTTTACAGACAGTCTTGACATACTTTTACTTCTTATTATAATGTATTAGTTATTATTAATGATGCGTCTTGACAATATATTAGAAGTTGTCAAAACCTTGGTTGTTAAACCCAATGGACGTTGAATGAATGGTCGTTGAACTGCGCATAACTGTGAACAAAATATAGACTACTATCATTGCCATGAGGTAGCAAACCATGCACAAACATTTTTAACCTCTTGTCAAGTGCCCATGATGGGAGCAATATCTGTCCTGTTATTAGAAAACAATAACTTTGTATTGTGGCATATGTCTCTATTTTGTTATTTATTTTTCAGTATTGCACAACCTCTGACCATTTCATTGTTAAAATCCTTCACAACCGCAAGTGTAAAACTCCTAAACAGAACAATGCAGTGTAATCAGCCTGACTGTACCTAACAATTATAACCTTGTTATTATGTCATACAGTAAAGAAATGTCTTTATCACACAGTGCTGAAATGTTAAATCAGCTTCTACAGCAATAATTATATCTGCTGGGGTTATACATTAGGAAGTTTATATGTCACTGACAAATTTACTGTGCAGTGTTCAGACCGTATTGTGTTAGTGTCTAGACATTGTCATTAACGAGGTTCCAAACAGAACAGGTTGTGTCACGGGAACACTGAAATCTGAGAAAATGTAGGTAATTGGCTCTGTGGGAACCACACTTGTGCCCCTAACAACCTCAATAAAGCTGACACAAATGCACCTACACTCTGAACTGTGATCTTAATATCCATCAAATGACAACCTTTTTCAGGCTTAAAATAATGAAAACCAGATTCTAGAACACTCAGTTATATTCATGTACACAGGAGCTATATATACAGTACATATATCTGCAGATGTACGTTTCTGGGAGACATTTCTGATGTATGTAGGAGTCCTGGTGTTTTTTGTCATAGCTGCTTTCACACTGTTATGCTGATTTGCCTGCAATGGCTGGAAGTGCAGTCTGAATTTAGCTCAGACAGTCTGCAGATTGATGTTTAGTGCTTGGTAGTGCATATTAGAAACTGACAAGAAAGGTTGTAATGGAAAAATGAGATTGAATCTGTAATTGATGAGCCTGGGTTGATATTCGACTCTCCTTTGCTCTTCCTGAAATCAGCATGAAATAATAGCTCTTTAAAGTGTAGTAGAATGTAAAGTAGTTTCTTACAAAGAAAGATGTGCTGGTTAAAGGTAAATGCACATTCTTGTTAATGTATATTGTTTTAGAATTAGATACATCTGTAAATAACCTTATTTGGGCCATTCTACCAAATAATGTCTGTCAGAGCTAAAAATACTTGGTTAGTTTTTTGTAGCATCTTAAGTACAAATATTTGAGAAACAACACAGCCAGTTTTCCTATTGTATTTGTATTCTGTATTAAAATGTTTTTCTTCTTCCAAAACGTCACAAAACGTTTGCTAGTGGATTTTCAGTAGTGATCATTCTAGCTATTTTTGAGCAAAATCTCGCAAAAAAAACCCCTGATTTTTAGACTTTTTTGACAGCTTTATTGCATATCAATCAAGGTTGCAGTCACTTCCTGGTCTAATCGTCATGTTTTATTATCCACATAAAAATGTGTATTAAGTACGTAATCAATTGATTTCACTTTAATATGAATTCAAAAGGCCAGGCAAGTATTTAAAAAAGTTTTGGATTCAAGTTCAGGCCCAGCCATTGACGAATGCCTCATTCAAGACATGTCTAAAAAATCAACTAACACTGGGATTATTTTCAGTGATATCTTGGATGCATGTATGTCCAAAATACCAATGTACTTATTGTTTACATGCAGTTTTCTTGTATAAATACCATTTGTATTTATGTTTCAGTAGCCTAAAAAGACTTTCTGACCATGGTTATGTCTGGTCAATGTGAATTTTGTTCAAGATCCTATCTTACAGAATATCACATACCTGCAGAGCAATATTAAAAGTGTTTGTGGTTGCCATACATTCCAAATGGTGATCACTCTAAAAAGGCTCTGGGGTATTCTGCATTAAAAGAGCTCAGATAATCAGTTTAGAAGATGACATGACTCTTCCTGATCACTTCCTTCTGTTAGTCTTGCTGTCAACTGCTTACCCTTTTCATTTAATCACTGCTAACAGAGCAGTCTGCGTCTTGACTATAATTTGACAGGGTGCCTATACGTTGACCTTTTATGCTCAGCTTTAACGGTATTCATGAAAGAGTCCTCAACAAACCGCTTCCTTCACCCTGCCTGCATCTTTCTTTCATTTATCAGCCCTCAATCGTGCTCAGCCGTGCAGCATTTTTTGAGTAAGGGCTTTGGCCTTGCTTTTAAGAGAGTGTGGGATGGCAGAGGAATGGAGCTGAGTCATTCTCTGTCAGGCTCATACTTGTGCATTGAACAAATAGTAATGAGTTTTAACAAGCAAACCAAAGTGACAATGACAAAATGAAATAATCAAAAACTACAGATTAAACCTTCAATATAATAAAGCTATACAACTGTAAAATGATAGATATCTCTGCAAAGGTCTACAATGTATGTCATTTGTTCAACCTGGGCCAAAGACCTGTCATCTCCTGAGATGAAACCTCTTTTATCCTGTATTGGTAGGTGTTCTGCCACATCATTTATCACATATACTGCTTACAAAAATGAGATGGCCCTAATTTTGTGAGCAGTGTATGTTCAGTCTGAATTGAAGATAAAATAAGGGTGTACTGAAAAACACAATTAGGGCCTGACAGGCTGCAGCAACTGAAGCTGTCCAGGTAAATGAGCTCCAGCCACATAAAAAAGAAATACTGCTTCTTTTATAGCATGACACCCACACAGGGCATCAGAAAAGGAGGCTCAGATTGACAGCAATACTGTTTTCCTTCATAAATCTTAGGAAGAAGAAGGCTGAGCTTAGGTAAAAATAAATTAAAATGCTAACCAAACCGATGTAAAGGAAAACAAAATAAAAACAGGAAGTTAAATAACAGCAAAAAGAAATGATAAAACTATAAGACTATAGGCGTATAAAACTATAGGACATTTGGGATATATACAGTGGAGGAAATGCAAATAAATTTATAGATCTTATAAAGTGTAGTTTTCCGTATTGTCTTTTATATATATCTATATCTCACTGTTAGAATAAACATGCCCTTAAAACATGCCCTTAAAATTATAGACTGTTAATATCTTTGTAAGTGGGCAAACTTACAAAATCAGCAAGGGATTAAATAATGATTTTCTTCCACTATACTGATTAGGGCTGGTGCTGAGGTTAGGAAACCTGTTCTGGTGTGACCACCATTTGCCTCACACAGTGCTACCCCTGTCCTTTGCATAGAGTTGATGATTGCTGATTGTGACCTGTAGAATGTTGGTCCACTCCTCTTCATTGTGCAAAGCTGCTGGATGTTGTCGGGAACTGGAAAACACTGTCGTATACTGATCGATCCAGAGCGTCTCAAACAGCTCAGTGGGTTAGTACGGTTATACTGCCAAATTCCCTGAACACTTTTGTCCCCAAAGGTCTTATGGTAGAGAAATGAACAATTAATACACAAGCAACACTTTGGTGGACATTCCTGCAATTGCATGCTGCCTCATCGTACTGTCTATTCAGCATCTTGTTATGCCACACCTGTGAGGTGGACAAGTGCACAGTAACACAGATTTAGACAGTTTGTGAACAATATTTAAGAGAAAGGGCCTTTTGTGTAGTCCTAGGTCTTTGAATTCAGCTCATTTAAAATGGGAACAAAAACAAGTGTTGCGTTTATATTTTTGTTCAGTGTAACCTGTATGTCATAAGCCTGTATGCCAATTTGTATTCCATTAAGATATACATTTTCATCAACATGTTCTTATATTTACATGCAGAAAAGAGCAAGTATAGCATTGTATTTATGTAACTTCCATGATCTCTACAGTGATAATACTGCATAATATTCCATCAGAGGTGGCAGTTACAACTCACCCTCCATGTCTGACATCTGTAATGTAACAAGGAAAAATAAAATACAGTGTGCTGAAATAAGAGTTGCACATTTCCCAAAGTTTGACTAGCAACAATAAATAATAAAAACATGCACCATCACTGTACTGCTCCCTTACTGCATCTGGAAATGATAGGGAGCCACTCTCAGCCCACTCTTGCTCTGAAAAAGTCGGTCAGTGGCAAATGTGATGTGGTTCTGCTGCTAATGAAAGGAAAGAAAAGGAGGAATATCGGATGAAAAAGCAGAACGGTATTTTCAGAAGTCCAGAGGTCTGCTTTAAAATTATGGCGAGTATTTGGGTTAAAGGGAGGGACAGGGTATATAGAAGACGAATTTGTAGGTGCTGCGTTAAAACCACACAATATGTAGGAATGCCCCACCCACACCCCCGATAAAACATTTTAAAAGTAATGGAATATAAGTTACAAAACAAAATTTTATGGTTCAGATTTGAACTGCTTCTTAGTAGTGTAACTGTAATATTGTTGGAGGTATACAGGTTGTGGAGCTCTGTGGGAATATGTATGTGAGTGGACAGTGGTCAGTCTGTGTGTTGTTCAGGTTGTGGGTGTTGAGACTGGTGTGGGGGAAAAAGCTGTTCTTAAGTCTGGTGGTTCTGGCTCTGATGTTCCTGTACCTCCTTCCGGATGGCAGGGGTTGGAACAGGGGGTGGCTGGGGTGTGTGTGGTTGGATGATATGCTGAAGGCCTTATTCAAACATTCAATTCAATTCAATTTTATTTATATAGCGCTTTTTACAATGTAGCATCGTCTCAAAGCAGCTTTACAGTAAT
>JAUZST010083126.1:0-20336 GCA_034779995.1 Parotocinclus haroldoi | reverse complement strand
ACACACACACACACACACACACACACACACACACACACACACACACACACACACACACACACACACACACTTTATGTTGCCAGTGACCTACCACTACTGTATCTAATTAGTTTTACACCCACGCCTAACCCCAACGTTTACCACATTAACCGACAGCAAATTCGATTCATGTTCAGATGTGCCTATGCGAAGCCCCCCTGGCCCAGGTGCAGCAATACAGGCCCAAACTATGACCCTACCACCACCCCGTTTCACAGATGGGATAATGTCCTTAAGCTGAAATGCAGTGTTCTACTAAAAAATCTAAAAGTTGATCTTGTGACTTTCTCCCTGCAACCCTGCCGTTGCTCCCCGTGATCGTTAACATCACTGATGTAAGAGAGGCTTTTAGTTGCTTAGAAGTTATCCCGGGTTCCTTAATGACCTCACTGACTTTCACACACCTTGCTCCGGGACCGATGTTCATTGGTTGTAACGAAGGTCCTGAATTCTTCAACATGTCTTTAAACTTCTTCTTAGAGATGTTTGCTTTTGTGTTCTACCCTTAGAATTATGTTCTAACTATCCATTATGTTAATTACAATCAACTCTTTTTGTGATCCCCTGTTCCACAAATGTGTGTTGGGAGGATTAGACTGTAAATATAACAGGGCGTCCTAATTCGCACCTCATTCATCATCCCTGATGCAACATTCCACTCTAATTTCACCTTCAGATGAACTGCTTAGTCCTAGAGGTTCACATACTTTTACCACTCATAGATATGTAGATATGTAATACCCGATCGTTTTGCTCCATAAATAAATGACCCTGTATGATAGTGATCGTTCTCATTTGTTTGATTGTTTTCCGCTTTTAAGGGCTCGTGTGGAAATCTGATCACGTTTTAGCTCATATGCAGTCAGAGATACGGAAAACACACACACACACACACACACACACACACACACACACGTGGGACTGTGGTGGCCTAGTGGTTAAGGTACTGGACTATGGACCCACCTCTGCCACGGCTGGGTCCCTGAGCAAGGCCCTTAATCCACAACTGCTTGGATTGTAAGACTGTAATAATTGCAAGTCGCTCTGGATAAGGATGTCTGCTAAATGACATAAATGTAAATATGTGTGTGTGTGTTAATCATAAATAGTGCGTGAATTAATTATTTAAATGAATGTCTGCTAACAATCAGTCCCATGCTCCAGACACATGTTTTTGTTTTCAAATCGCAGATTGTGATTTTAAAAAGCTAATAGATCATTAGAAAACCCTCTTGTAATTATGCTAGCACAGCTGCAAACAGTTGTTATGACTAAAAAAAGCAACAAAGCTGGTTGATTGAATATCTGGAACATCAGCAATTATGGGTTAGGTTACAGACTCAGAATGGCCAAAAACAAATAACTTTCTTCTGAAACTTAGCACTTTATACTTGTTTTGAGAAATGAATGCTATTAAATGTGAGAAACTGTCAAGCAACTGAAGTTCTTGTACAGCACTGTGCATTACTCTCTTTACAGGAAAGTCTTAATTGACTCTAAACTAGAAAAGAAAGAGGACTGGGGACTCCACTCACAACTGAGTATAGTTAAAGTTATTATTTTTGTAAAGAAGGATTTATACTGCAGCGAAGTAATGACCCAAAACACACCTCAAAGCTTTACAAGAGAGGGTGGCACGTTGATGCTGCGGTTAGCACAGTTGCATTATAGCTTCAGCATCCCCAGTTTGATTCTGACCTCAGACACTACCTGTGTGGTATTTGCCTGTCTTTCCAGTGTCTGTGTGGGTTTACTCTGGTTGCTCTGGTTTCCATCCACAGTCCAATGACATGCACTAGTTTAACAGACACTGAAAGTGAATTTAAATAAGGTAAATGAACAAATAAGTATTATAAGGTGCTCCTTGGAATACTGTGAAATGCTGGGATAACATGAAGCATCAGATTTTGCTCAACATTGTGGACTTCATGCCAGCTCAAGAGCATGCTGTCCATATAGCAAAGGAAGGGGACATAGGAACTAATGGTCACAGACTTTAGGTCCTGCAGGTAGATACAATAAAATATAAAGAGAGAATGATAGTTTTGATAATAGCCCGATTATTAAGAAAAAACTCAATATTCACTATTTTCCACTGAACTGTAATCTGTTCTTTATGACTAATCCAGACCCTACAAACCTCCGTACATATGCCAAGAACATAGAACCTTGAAGAGAAATATATTTTCTAGGCTATATTTTATCCTTTTCTTTTCTGTTTGCTTGGATTAATCTCCAGGACATTTATTTAAAGCAGAGAGAAATAAACCCCCTTCTGCACTCTAGGTTGCTCCACACCTCCTGACTGCTCACTGTAGCCTGTAATAACATGTAATAGACATGGAAAAGCAGAGGCCCAACTATAACACTCCTCTGCTTTGGCTCTGTTTTGTGAATGTCACATGGTAGTAAGAAGTGCCAAAGCACCACATCAGTCAACATCAAACCATGCTGTTTTAGTCTTCTTACAGGTAACTGTGAAGGGATTAAAACAATTGGTAATTGTCTACTTCAGAAAGTATGATTAAAATTACAATTAAAAAAAATTACAATTTACTCTGAAACAAATACCTATTTCATATTGATAAAAAAACAAACAAACAAACATATATATTTTTTTTGGTTTTAACTCGCATGGTTGTTGAGTCCAAATGTTTCTGACTTTAGACCGGAGATAATCAGTGCTTATAAAGTTCCACTGTTTTGGTTTCTTCATAAATGCACTGCTATTTCCTAATAAAAGAAACTATTTTAAACCAAGCAACTATTTAAAGTACATATGATCCAGCTTCCATTCTGTGCTTTCTGTACTGAAGATGTTTGATGGTAAAAATGTCTCCGCTATCCGTGCAGGAGTACATATTAGAAATGAGGTAGCAGTGAAACGAAAGTTCCATTTTTGTCCATGCAGATCATGGTTATAACGGTCATGGTCAAAGATGGGTGGGGTTCGGCATTCAGAGAATGGCCCAGAATTAATTTGTCGCAAGCAAATGTGCTCCCTAAATGGGGACTGCAAGGACATTTTAGGCATAGCCGTGCTCAAGCGCCTCTAAATTAATCCCAGAACCCTTAAAATAGTACAGTTTTTATGTTTTTTCTAAAGGCAGGTTACATCTTATAAGCTGAAAAACAACAGAAAAAATGATTATTTGTATGATAGTTATGTATAAAATATGTATGATTCACGTGATGGCTTTGTGGCATACAGGCACAGCATTAATCAAGCTTGGTGAAGCTTTTGGTCCAATAGGCAAATCTCTTAACAGCTACAAATGATATTCATGGGTAAATCTTTACTTTTTTGTACTTGAAATAATAATATGCTTACTTTACATCTAGCCATTGTTCTTCTCAAATATATATTTTTAAATAAATGCTTAGTATAATGGCTGTTACCACCAGTCTAGACAGAGGCCTTATTGGTCATCAACGGGAAGATAACTACTATTTTGTAACTATTTATACGTAAGAGCACATACCTAAACAAACAACTTTGATTGGTTTCCTAGGTTTGTACTAAGTAACTGCTCGTAATATATCTAAATCTAAAGCAGTACATACAGTATATACATAGGTATAGTACGAGGTAAATCCTTTAATATCAATCAGCTGCCCTAGTGTGTGCCTGAGAACTAACAAACGCTGTCATTAACTTAATGCCATATCATTGCAGTTAACACGGTCATTACTTCAAAAGGACAGCTAGATCCTGAGTTCAAAGAGTCAAACCCTTTTATGTACATCTGCACAAAACCAATTTGCACAGGCATACAAAGCACAGAATGCTGTATGTGATATGTGTACAGCAGTGTACGTACTGAGGTTTCTTTACATGAAATAAACGAAGAAACATCTGCCTTCAGAATGCAGAGCACTGCAGAAAATAAAAGTGGTGGTTAACAAATGGTGTCTCAATTCATTTCTCAAACATCAGTAACCATATGATGGAATTTAGCATGAGGGACAAAATAAGGGACAAGAAATATCTAAAAAAAATACCTAAAACCAAGCCTGGGAGGACCGACACTAAAAAAAGGAACTCAACTTGCTTGGGCAGCCTATAGCCTTGCCGGTAACAGCTGCAAACAACTGGTCAGGAAATTAGCAAGAATTAAGCAAATAGATAAAGTAAATTTTTAAGGGATATCATTGTTCTTTGATTTACTTAAATGTTTCAGTCTTGTTGGCAATCTTACAGACAGCTTCCTCCCAGTTTAATGCTTAATGTGAAGCTAAACTGTCTCTATAGTGTGCAGATCTGGATGATCCTGATGAGCTGTTCTCATTTGTTTTTAGAATCAACTTTTCAAACAGCGTAACAGTACCAGTCACTGATAAAGCTCCTTACACCATGGCACCTATACCTCCAAGCTTAAAGATAGTAGAAATGCATTCACCGACATATTTCTCACCAGATCTTTGAGGACAATTCTCTGGATCATCACCATGTGATCAAATCAAATCGTGATTCATCAGTCCACAAAATTCTGCTAAAACACTTATCCTATTCATTCCGTGCTTTACATTTTTCTTAAACATCTTTCTGGCTATTGCTCTTCTTAAAATAATCTTGTTATTTGAGGTCTTCACTGTTCTGAAGGTTTTCTTGTCTGTGAGAACTGTACAGGTGGTCTTGTCTGCTGGAAGAAGCTTTTCCAGTTCATTTATTTCTGTTAACAGCTGGCCTATTCTCTTAATAGCTGATAGTGAAATAGGGATTTGCTCTGCCTTTATGGTCTTGTAAATGTAAAAATAGCTGCAGCTGGCCTGACAAAGACCAAAATGTGGTTTCTGACAGCAACCACTTAGGATCTATTAAGATGGCGAAGAAATGTTCTGTGACTTTCAACTAAATGTACAAATTGCCGATAGAAATTGGCAAACCTAGAAATGTGTGCTTCCTGAAGAATGACTGGACACTGGAGTAGCACTATTTGAACTACTATATATGCTTGTATATGCTGAGTTTAGCTCAAAAGACAAGGGGAATTGGATAGGTCAAACGGCAGGTGTCTAGAGCTGCTGATGAATCTACTAAGCCAGCCTCACTTCCGAATCCAGCACTTCTGGGGAACATTTCTTCAAACCCCACAAGTGTATGTCCTGCCCACCCTGTGCTCAAAGTAAGACCTGTAAAACACTCCCAATAGGAAAGTTGTAGTGCTTACTGTTCCCTGAATGCACCTGGTCTCATTTTGCTTTGGACAGGCATGCCTCCTCAAGACTGGCAAAGCTACTGTTAGATCCAGGAGAGGGAACCATGAAGCAGAAACAGGCAGGGAAAATGCAGAAGTCATAAAATAATAATCAATCCAACACCAACAAAACAATATTTATAGCAAACAAGCTAAGCACCGATAAAAATGGGAAACCAGTAACACAAAAGTAAAGCTTAAACCTGAGTAAAACAAGATTGCCATAGAAATTTTCAGTAACTCAGTAAGTATGAAACTTTGCAAGGAATGCATGGCACGAGATGGTATAAATATATTTACCGGCATAGATGGAATGAGGTTCAGGTGTGATGAATTAGAAAGCTGGCAGATGGAATTTCTGCATACCAGAGGCTTGGTTAAAACTGTGTGGGTGAATGGGATTCTGGGAGTTAGAATCTGGAAAACCAAGCAAAGTGTCCACATGTGTGACAGTATTTACCAATTGTTTTATGTAGTATGGGACACCAGCCATAATATAGTTTAATTAGACACTTTTTGGACTGATAATTTGCCCAAATACATTGTTTTAAAGAGTAGTTTCCATCAGCTTATTTTCTGATGTGTTGGCGCTGGATCGAATCTAACAGAATCGATCTGTTAGATAGAAAGATAGATAGACAAACATTTTTATATGGGGTTTATTTTTTTTTTACTGTTTCAGAGAATATAAACATTTTTATATACAACTGTAGCAGGTTTTTTATTTAGTATGCCAACCATGAAACTTCTAGAATGACCATCCTGATATAATAACAAAAAGGTTGTAACAATAACATCAAACAAAGCCAAAACAATGTCTGGCTCTAAAACCTATGCTTTAGCATTGCTTGTCTAAAAACATCATATTTAAGTAGTGAGCAGAGATCTCGCTTTTTGTAAGGAGAATGTTTGCCTGTGGGCAGTTAGCTTGTCCAATCCTAACCTCAACTGCAGATCATAGCTCTTCGTCTGTGTAACCAGTTTATTTATGACCTACTCTGTGCACTTGGGTTGCCTCACTGGAATTCAAGAAATGTTAAAAATTCTCTCTTCTTCCTGACCAAGCAACTTGTAGACAAATGGTGCAGGCTTCTCATTGTAGAAATGCTACGCTGTTCGCCCATTGCTAGTCCCACTGAAGTGCCCTCGGTGAATGAAAACAATTCAGGTTCAAAGGAGTGTGCTAGTTTATTTCTCTCCATGGCTGGATGATACAAGATAAGCTGTAGTCTTATTAGAGTATCAAATTATACAGATATGTGTCACATTATGTCATTTCAGGCAATCTGTGTTACAGTACATATACTGTATAACCTCTTAGAAATCTATAATATTGTCTTGATAGTCATAATTAGTGCATATGCTGGTCACCTATGGTGTCCACACAATGTCCAAGTCACATACTGCGATTTTACATAATGTATTGTGGTCTTTACGTACTGCATACTGTACCTGCAATTCTAGAATAGTAATAACAGTACAAGTACTGACTACAGACTAAAAAGTTCCTATTATTACAAAATGTTATGCCTTAAAGCCCAAAGATGAACAGGACTATCCAGACAGTAGCATTAGTAAGTCCAAACGTCAGGGTCTGTTATAATAGACGGCAGCGTTAATGCAGAAATTGAAATTGAAATCTAGGAGAAACATTCAAGACACCACCTTCAAGACAACATCTTTTCCAGGTACATCCATGCATTTTTCTATAGAAAGACAATACAAAACCATGTGCTGTTCACATAAAAAGCTGATGTAACTCATTGTGACTTATTCTGAATTGGTTTTTAATCTACCCAAGTTTTCTCATGTCATACCACTGTTGCGTTTGCTTCATCGGCTCCCTGTAGCTGCAAGCATCAGATAGACAACCCTGATGCTCACATACAAATCCAAAAACGGAAAGGCATCATCTTACCTAAAGACTCTAATCAAACCACGTTCTGTACCTCATACCCTCAGAAACATGAGATTGGCTAGACTGAATCCTCCGTGTAAGATGAATGGAAGACGAACATTAAGACTCTTCTCCTTCCTGGCACCCAGGAGGTGGAATTAGCTTCCACTGAATGTCCAAATGGCTTTAAGTGGTGTCTAAAAACTTACCTTTTAACTCAGAACACTTAGCAAGACTGAAAGTCCAAAAAACAAACCTTTGTTTGCAACTTTGTTGATTGGATCTACATTAGAACTTAATTCGTTGTGGTTCAATTGTGTTATTAAGCTATTGTTTATTTTTACTAACATGAGGATTGGTCTTCTAGGAAGAATAAAAAGCACTTTTGTAAGTCTCCCTGAATAAGCTAAATGCTGTAAATGGAAATATAATGTCTCTCAAATTATGGTACATAAAACAGCACATTTTCAACAATTGACAACATAAGATACCCAAACAACGTTATTTATCCACTGGCTCATTTATTTCATATTGTAGCCCCTCACAATAAAACAATGATATATAGATTTCTGCTTTTGTAGCATGGTTAATCATATAGTCAGTATAAATATAATATCTGTATCAGGATCTGTGTGATGCAGACTAGCTTTAGAGATAATTCAAACAACTGTACATCTCATAGAGAAATATCATTACAATGAATTTCATCAAACATGTGCATTAGTGAACAATAGTGTACACAAAAATATCCTTTTTATTTACATCCTTTACATTCCTACCAACTGGTAAGTACGCCAAATAGTTCTTGACTCCAATGCAAATATAAATGGCACAATGTATATGTGAGGTTGCTTAAAACGAGTGACGCATGCATCTTCGCTAGAAAGATACACTGGTTGAAATGAATAAAGTTGAAGCTGACGATAAATCCTAAAGAGAGAAATGCTTTTGAGGCAGGTTTGCCTATTCAATTAATTTCCCAAAACAGAATAACCAGTTGCCAAAGCCAATATGCTAATTTCACTAGCAGTCTCTACTCTTTCTGCTATGGAAAGATACACCTCTTAGGGCATAGGCTTACCCATTATATTGAGTATGTCATCCAGGATAGAGGGGCCTAAGTCCAGTTCAAGGGATAGTAATGACCCAGTGATCTGACTCACAGACTCCTGAGACATACTCTTGTTTTTAGAAAGTTCAAAGTCAAAGTCACAAATGCGTCCTTCCTCTACACCACTATCTCTGTCTGCCCAGTCCCCGTTCAAACTGGGCAGATCTTTTGCATACTTATAAATTATATCACCATTGACACTACAAAAGTCATTGTTGCTGCTGTTACCATTGCAATTAGCATTTTCTTTGCTGTTGCCATTACCGAACAGGGAGGTTAAAGGCATCACAGTTTTCTCATTCTCAGTGTTGTGCAAACTAATCTGATTGGGTGTCTTCTTGGTTGGTGATTTTTCAACATAGTCCAGCAGGTATAAAGACTTCTCATTGTCCTCCCCTGGAACAGGACTTGGATCTCTGAAGACAGTGATTGACTGAAGAAGGGTCTCCATTTGCAAAATGTCTAGGTCGTCTATATGTTCCGAGCTGACAGGAGGAGTCGGATTCCCGCTAAGATCATCCAGCGGGCCCTGGGCCAAGGGAAACATGGTGGTAGACATAAGAGGAAGGGTCAGTGCTTGGCTACTCCCAATGGTTGGGAGGGAGATGGCATTCTTCAGGATTGGAGAAGGAGTTTCAATATAGGAGGTATCAGATGCACTGTTAGCTCTCATAAACTCACCATGAGCACCATACTGTGGAGCACTATACACTATGCCACCCTTCCCAGGAAGAAGTTCAAACTTGCCCTGAAGAAAGGACATGTCACCAAAGGTGTCACAGTCACCACCTTTCCCAATGTGGACAGTGTGGCGAAAGTCTCCCAATGGAGGGCTGATCATGTCGGGAGACAGAATGTCTCTTAAGCGACACTTCTTTCCTTTCTTGCTGTTGTTGGATTTTAGGTAGATTGGGGTTTTGGCTGGCATCTCTGTCTCAGAACAGCAAATCCGTACCAGAAGGAGAAATGAGAAGAGCTACTTTGTTATATTGTGATGTAGAATGAATCCTTCTCTGAGTTCTCCTCAGGAAAGGACAGGAGTTACATTCTCAGAGACCTGAAGATTGTAGGCCTGCAGAGATAGCGTCCTCTATACTCACCGTCAGGACTTGGTCTGTGCAGATGTCCTTTACCTATAGAAAAAAGGAGACAAATGGCGGTTTTATGAATGCTGCATAATTTTCATATAGATCTCACACTCAGCCTTTTCTGAAATAATTTTTACATTTAAAAAAAATATTTTATTCATCATTTATGTGCTAATGTGATAAATTCACCTGTCAACCCTGAGAACACTGGGGATAATAATATGAAATAAAGCCCTGATGGACTTCACTTAGTCACGCAGATAATCTAAACAGTGAGAACACTGTTTTGATTATTGAAACATCACATAGGAATCACACCTCTGGATTAAACCTTGAATTGTGTCATTCAATCATGCTTATGCAGAGATTCCCTTTTCCCCTTAAGACTACTTATCTAGTTGGCCATATAATATTAGAGCAATCAAAGATGAATGGATATATCTCTGACATGCCCCCCCATTTATTATCATATGTGCTATATATGAAGTCATATTAATCTTATGTCAAACAGTACATGTGAAAGCATCAGTGTTATTGTTCTATTGCCAATTCAGTTGTGTTTTTACATGATGAACCTCTACACAAGCTTGGCAGATTTATAGATCAAGATTTATAGATACAACATCTGCCAAACAACCACTCAGCATATATAACGTTTCACTTTTTAAAAAATGCAAAGTGGGAAAATTAAAAGTGTATACAGCTGATTGTTCTCTGGAATGAATGGTCCTCCAACTGGTTTAAAACGTAAGTATTATCAAAGAGACTGTAAGTCAAATCTTATATGTCTATAAAAAAAACGACAAAAAAAATGAACGGCAAGGGGCCCAAGCTGTTGCTGGCTCAAAGTCAGTCTTGCTGCTGTTTAGTATGTGCTAATATGGAGCAGCTGGATTCCACACTGGTCTGAGAGAAGTGAAGGGGCTTTAGTAAGATCAGTGTGAGAATGACTCAGAGGAAAGAGCTACTGCACTGTGCAGCAGACAGAGTACAGGAGACGCAGTTATGATGAGTTTTTAAAAAAGACAGATTTCTATATTTATATAGATTTGTTTCCTCGCCTGCCGGTCCAAATTGCCCCAGAAGTGGTTTGACAGTCAGCCAAAAGACACAGCTTTGGGCAATACTGATAAGTAAACCCAATGCAAAGTGCTGGTATAAAAGGTTTGAGAGGTTTTTCAGTGTTGAGGATTCATTTTGGGGAAGGAGAGTGAATACAAAGTGAGCATTGAAGGCAGCAGAAAGAATGAGAGAAAGGAAGACAGAGAGAAACAAAAGCAGAGTACTTGTCCATTTATAGACATATTTACTTTGGAGAAGCCTCTAAGCATTGACCCTGACCGGCAGACTGCAAACTATCATAAAAGCAGCAACTGGGCCAAGTCCACACCAAGGACTACAACCGAAAAACATCCACATTCCTGGAGCAGCAGACTTTTGTACTTCTGTTATTGAGATCTCACTAGAAACGTGCCTAAAGCCATGATACGCACCGGCAGTCTGTACCACAAAGTATTCAAGTTGGACAATCTCAGACCTTGATTTGAATATCAAGCCAATTTGTTTTTAAGCACTGTAAATGTCCTGAAATAGTTTTATGTAGTATAAGGTATGGATACATTTCCCTCACACTATACGCTACAGCAGCCAATCCCTCCTGTAAAAGAATACAAAACCACAAAAATTCCATTCTGTTTACAAAACAGGAAAAAATCCATTTCCCCAGGACACGACATGCCACTGGTAAAATCCTAGCAAATTACAAATGGCGTCAGTAAACATTCTCTAAACTAAAACAGGCCAGGGGCAAAGCAAGCTTATCACAGTTTATAATTGAAGATATTTACACAATGACTCTGTTTATTGCTTCCTACGTTGACTTGAATGAGAGCCGTTGTTCTGCTGGGCCTACTCGCTTTCCTTCTCTTTCCTTTTCCCTCCTGGAGTATATCTTTGTATTTCAAATGTTCTTACAGCAATAGCAATACAAGAAAGCATGTAATTCCTGGGGTTTCACGGAAACTAAAGGGCATTTTGCAGAATCTTAAACTCTAATATCTTTATTTAAAAACTAAAGTAAATGCATGTCTAAGGTTATGTATAGGATAAGGATAAGGTCTAGTGCTAGAATTTTTAGCTACAGTAATGCACAGCCATGGAAGTTTCTCACAAACGTAATACACGCTTGACCAGAGGGCAATGGATCCACAGGCAATATCTAGTATCTGTAGTTATGTATTTAGGTACTGATGTATGTTGACACAAATAGCACAGATCCCATTTGACTTGGAGCCTAAATGCTATACATAGTTACAAGAAGCACTTAGGAATGTGCAGGGAATTTATATGTGTGGTGGGCCATTAAATTTGCTTTAGCTTTTTTTTGTTTCAGCAGTATAATGCCCATATATAACATACTATTGACGATTGGATCCAAACATGTTAAACTTGCATAATATCCTTTTGCCATGTTCCCCTAATGAAAATTTCTTGGCTGCTACCCTTCAACTAAGATCCTTCCTGATCAAGCTGCTTCAGATCTTTTAAAATGGTCAATGATAAAGCTGCAAAAGCAAATAGGAGCTGCTTCTTCAGTTTTTATACTGCTTACACATGTCCTCTATTTTCTGGTTGTATTCTTAGAAAGATAAATCATTATACTGAGAAATAATTATTATAATTTTTTGGTAATAAACCAGTGTTAAAACAACAGAGTATTCAATCTTAGGGTGGAATAAGACATTTGCAAAGTACTGTATATGGGATATGATCAACAGAAATGAGTAGTTAAGAAATGAAGGGACCAAAATCAGTGTGGTAACTATGGTAACTGTTTATCTGATATGGTGCCACAAAAGCAACATTTTTGTAGCCATCTACTTCTCATTTTCTGTTAAGGCTGTCAAAGTCTTTGTTTCGCTTGTCATCCTAGTCTCCGCTTCTTCACTTCTCTGCAGTTTGACCTTGACTGTCAGTGCACATGCTACAGTCTAGTATGTTGCGTTACACAAGAACCCCTCTGGACTGCATTCTTCTGACCTCAGCATTCTTTTCAAATACAAGTGCTCAGTCTATGTGTATATGAATGAAATGGATCTGTGTGAGACACTGGAAGGTCGGTATTGGTCATAAGTGACAGCATTAGTCTCACTCAGTAATTGATTACTTACAGAGTCTCACATCCTGAAAAAACCAGGACGGCCATAACTCACTAGGGTCCTATAAATACACGTCTTAAGTTATTGAGCATGATGAAACGGTTAATGATTTCTACTCTGTGCCAAAGCAGGAAAAATGGCACATGGTTGGATGTTAGCAAATATGATGGATGCACTACAAGAAACATAGTACCACTCATTTGAAGTGGGATGTGATGTTAAAATGTCATGCCGTAGCAAAGCAGGACTTGGGACACGTTATGAGGAATGGCAGATCTTGTCACAAATGTGTACAAATTCTGTCAGCACTCTAGGAGGTCCTGGAAGAAATGGCTGAAGTTGCAAAGCTGCAAAGAATCAAACTTCTTACGTTTGACATCATCGGTCAGCAACGGTCATCATTCTCGGGAATCAGAAATTAGCATTCAGATTATACTGGTAGAAAGTTCAGCCAGAGTGTCCATTCTACATGGTTTGATCAGGCTTAAATATAGGTACAAGGCAGAGAGCAGTTAGATCTTCAGCTCTTCAGTCTACCCTCTTGTGCCTTACATCACACCCTCTTTTCAGAAGAGCCATCGCTAGGATATTTTAGTCACAAGGTCTGCATGCCAGTGGGTCACCAGTGTGCCCCAAATCGTCCTCTCCAGTCATTAGGAGGGTGGGGTTAAATTAAGGAGATGGTAACGTGAGAGGGAGGGGTGTCTTAAAAATAGGATATGGATAGAGTAAATAGGGTTCCTTGTGTTGACTTCTGTCAGCTCTGACATTTATTCTGGGAGCTCTTTAATTAAAATGCAATGCATGGTATGCAGGTCAGCCTATTATCAGAGCTGTTATAATCTAAATACACGTGCAGCGATAACGTATGGCAAATTGGGCTCACTGTAAACAGTGGACAGCTTTACAGTAGAGCTGTATTTGCGTGTCACCCTAATCTATTTTGGCCATGGCCTTTTTTGGCAGCCTTTTTGTTGAGGTCGACAGTTGTTGCTGCTGATGCTGTATTTAACAGTCCATCCGCAATAACTGTGGCACCGTGCAGCTTATATTGCTGAGTAAATGAATGGCTAGCATGCTATTGGACTGACTCAAGTGTTTCTGCGCGCTGACATTTAACCCATCACTTTCTGGTTTCCACAAATATACGTGCAACCTTTTTTACGCCCTGTAATAAACAAGATTCAAAGCTGATAACACAGGCAGCCTTCACTCAAAATTCCTCTAGATTGGCTTTCCAGGGTTTTTTTAAAAACTGTAATTATACTGCAGGCTAGGCACTTCCTCTCGAGACCTGAGGGCTAGAGAGTTGAACCAGGCAGGGTGGAGTAAGTACTCTTCATGTTTCAGCTTCATCTGTTATTCTGTCTCTCTTTATTTGTTTCCTTCCCCTGTCATCCACCTCTGCTTCTGTCCTCAGGCTCCATGTTGTCTTTGGCTCTTGGCGTGCTGAAATGAAAGAGCTGAAAAACGCGGAGGGAACGTCAAAACAGCTGGGCTAAGGCAGAGCAGCTGCTTGTCCAAGTTCTCCTGGCTGTTGCTGAATAGCAGCTCTATGGTATTAGTGGTTAGTGTGTTGGACGGGTGGGAAAGTGTTAGCTGGAAAAGACAGACATGTACCTTGAGGTGTTTGGGAGGGAGTTTGCTAAGAACATGCTTGACTACTTCTGCCTACCATGCACACGTTTTGACACAGCTGAAAAGCGCTAAAAACATGGTTTGAATGTTTTTAAGGTTAAATAAATTACACTGACAGACATAGCATACATAAATCCATATACCCCATAGATGTATGTTGTGTTTTAAATAGATATTCCCGTTTAATGAAACAAGCCATAAGCTGTATGTATGGCTTGGTGTTTCTCAAGAGTTACCTACAACCTGCTTAAATCAGGCATAAACGTAGAAGTACATATATATGACTCCCATTATATCCTAGCCATTACCTCTTAGTGTGTCTCCTTGAGATTAATCTGATCTCTTCTTGCCCAATAGCTTGTCTTCTGAAATTCTTCAGCTTCAAATTCAATTTCCATATGATGAGGTGTGTTCGACAGTCTTGGTTTTCCTTCCCTCTCTCTCTCAGTATGTCTCTCAGCCTTGAAACTCTGTCTTTCCCAGGCAGGAGGTCTGCTGGACAGCTGTTTTTGGATTCTGCTGGTTTGCTTTGAGCGGCTCCTCTCTTTCTCTTTCTCTTCTCCCCTCCTGCCGCACCTGCCTCCGTCTGTTTGTGTGCTTCTGCTGTGGTCCTCTTGCCTCTGTCCACCCTCTAAGCACTGGTCTCTTAGCTGGCAGAATACACGAAGGATGGACTGATTATCGAGTGAGAAGATGATGGAGTCCAGATCGTGGCGCTAGCTGCGGATGGTATAATACATAAGCTGCTGTGCTCTACGTCCTTCCTTTGCAAAGAAATATGCAGATTTTCAACCTCCCTGCTTCTCTCCTCCTCTCCCTCTCCGTGTCTCTTCTGTACTCTCCTCCCTCTTTCTCTTTATTTAGAAAAGCATCACTGTAAATCTAAAGTAGCATACAATATCCCATTATTGCAAGTACGTGTTTGTATACACTCCCTCTTTCGTTAAGTGACTCCCTGTTTTATGGTTCCTAAAATAGACAGTTAGGTATGCACCAACTTTTCAGGGGTATTGTCCTCCCATTGTGTTACTACGAAATTCGCTTTGATTCTGAGAGAGCACATGACAAAGAGCACAACAGTGCCTATTTAAACCATGTGTGAGAAGTGCAGGCCATGCTCATTACAACAAACAAGAGTTGCCTTTCAGCAAACATACACACAAACAGCATACCGCAAGGCTCTGTTGGTGGAAATCGCCTTGGGTTTTACAACATCTGCCCTAATGTGGTTTCGTGAAAGGACAAGTATGTTTACAGATCCTGTGTGCTGTAAATCGCTGAGTGTGTACTGTAAGAAAATGTATACCAGGATTGTCAAGTCTTTTCACTGTCTCTTCACGCATTTTCCCTAATGTGGGTTTCCTTGGCAACACTCACTACTCTGCAGTGATGTCACGTTATGAGGAGTGCGGCGTCTGCCTGAGAGGCATAGAGTGGATATGAGCAAAAGACAGTGTTGGTAGCTTATGCATGTCCATGCAGGTCATTGTGAAGCTTCCTTGCAGCATCAGCATTTGACAATCAGCCTAGAAATACACCATACATCTGTTCTTCCCCTCTCACACGAGCCCTGTTCATAATCTTCTTGCACCATGCTAGGCAGCATATTTAGTCAGAGAGGTTAAGTCTATTTCCTCATGGCTGCATGATGTGACTGATGATCTAAAGCCACCCAGTCATTAGGTAAAACAGCCTCGTTTGGCAACATCTAAACTGCTTTCTGAATGGGAGCATTTTAGCCTTGGGGGTGGATGTGCAAAGAGTGATCTCATTGAGGCACGCATGTGGAAAGCACATGGTTTTTGAAAAGAATACAGTGCAGTGTCTTCAAATAGTACAAGCTATATATGAATAATGCTTGCCGCGGCTCACCCAGAAACAACTTTTCCCCACAAAAAAGCTACCAATCTGTTTAAGGTGAGTTAAAGCGGTCTCTGCTTAAGTCATTTAATCCAGCTTTTATTCATTTCACAAACTTTGGAGCAAAGAAGACAAAAATACACTAAACTCCTGTTCAAGGATCTGACCGGTGGCCAGGAATCTCGAGGTCATCCAAGGCATTCGCTGTGTATTTTCGTCTCTTAAGAGGCACCACTGAGGGGTCTGAGTGGAGTTTTTTGAAAGGTTACTGAAGGAATTACTCAATTTTCCAAACTTTGGAGAAGTTTGTTTTTGCCAGTGTGGGGAAAAATACAAGTGCACACTGTGAATGTGTGGTCTGCCTTCCCAGAATGCCATGTGTTGACTAACTGCTGCCACTGAAGTCACCACTTTTACTGTCAGTAAATACTTAGATACCTTCTGTTTATTCAGTTGGGTGTTTTAGGTAGCTTCAAGCTGTTGTTAGCAATTGTAGCACAAATAATAAGAATGCTTTATATATTCAAACATCGCCGACCTTCAGTGCTTCCTACATTTACATTTAGCAGCCATGTTTATCCAGAGCGACTTATAACTGGTACAGTCTTATAATCCAAGCAATTGCAAGTTAAGGGTCTTGCTCAATGACCCAGTTGTGGAAGTATGGCAGTGGTGGGATTTGAATCCTTAACCTTCTGGTACAATGTCTAGAACCTTAAAAGCTAAGCCACCACAGTCTAATCACAAAAAGGAAAAATGAGATTCAACATAATAGACAAACACTTTACAAACACTTACAAGCACGTTATTGTTTCTCACTTATACATTTTGCGTCAGCCACAGACACCAGAGGTTATCTAATATTTTAGTTATGCCAAATTTATTATTGGCAACAGCCAGTATGTGAGGGGAACATCATCACTTGTTATAACGGAAGGTTTAATTCTGTGTTCTACTTCAGCTTTTAGATGATTCTGTTCAAAAGTGTGACTCAGGACTTTCACCGTGTATAACTGGTATATGAGTATATAAGTATCAATCTATGTCACAGGTAAAGGGTTTGCTTTTTTATCTGGCTAGGAAGAAATTCAAGTAAATTGCTCCATTTGACTAACTATTCAATCAGATTTACTGTCCTGCTGAAATAAAACTAAATCAGTTGTGAGATTTGCCCCAAATGGTATTGAAAGTTAGCCAATAAAAACCATATGACATCTTTCTGATTGACCTTTGTGTAAGAATACTGCCATAATGACAAGAAATCACACATTTATTTTTAACCGTAAATACTTTCAATAAATTCTTTCTTTCATCTGCACCACTTAATCCTGTTGACGATAATGTTTGTGTGAGGGTCAGCCAATATTGGAAAAACCAGATAATGAAGCAGAAACACATCTACCATAAAGAATCAGTCCTACACAGGGCATCACACACTCACTCATTCACATTCAAAGGGTTAATCAGAGGGTCACTGTCTTGCTGAATGACCCACATTCTCTTGAGATTCAGTTCACAGATAGTCCTAACAAGGTCCTTGAATAAATCATTGTTTTATCAATGGAGGTTGTCGTTGAAGCTGTCGTGCACCATTTGTAGAAAAACATTCCCAATTATTTTTACTACCACCACCATTTTGAACAGTTTCAATTAGATCATTATGCCAAAATGCAATCTTTATCTTTCTACAGATACAACGCTTGTCATTTAAAAAAAAGCTCTATTATGGTCTCATACACCCACAACATGTCTTCCCAATAGCCTTCTGGATTGTCTATCACCTAATGGGCATGTTCATTTTTAGGGCAATGTCTTTCTCCTTATAATAGCCAATGTGAAAGAGGCCTTTAGTTACTTAGGAGTTACCAAAAATTCCTTTGTGACCTCTCAGACGATTAAATGCCTTGCTCTTGCATTGACATTTTTGGCCTTGGATGGTTTAGAAATTACTTACTGTGTACACAATCTTTCTAACTGTGAATTGGTGGAGTCCAACCTCTTTGGAGATGCTTTTTTCCCAGTTATGATCATTGACTGTCTCTCATTAACAGGTCCTCAGTAAGCTCCTTTGTTTGTACCACGATACACTTCCACAAACATGTTCTAAAGATTACTTTAGTAATCTTTTAACTCACAAATGTCTGACACACACAGATATGTAATACTGGATCATTTTCCAAAGCATAATATGTTTGTCAGACGTGTTGATGTAACACACAATTTGTAGGAAAAGTGAGTAAGCAGAAATGATCTCTGTATTTAAACACAAGTTGAAATAAGTGTAATAGCGTGTATCTTGAAATATCCCTGATTTTGTGTTTATTATTGGCCATTAATAATAATAATAATAATAATATTGCAAGAAATGTTCACTGACGAATCCAGCCTGAATGATTCATATTACAGTTGATCAGTCCTTTAAAAAAATCCTCTTAATAGACAAAAATGAATTACAACTGACAGCTGACGATTGAAGCCCCTTTCTTTTGTACTTAGGAAATTCAGCTATATACAGCTAAAAAAACAGTACTGATAAGCCAGAGTTGGTTGGGCATGAAGAATGTAATTGGGAATCACGTTGCATTGGATGATGGACACATTTTGGAAGCCTTGAAGGGAAGGATATTCTCTCTTGGTTAAGCATCACAAAAAGACAAACCGAAGACATAGTTAAGGTCTATTTTCAATGAATTGTACATCATTGCTGTACTTATTTTATGATGACTCTCTGAGGCCTGGCACACATCCACAGAAAGAGAGAGAGAGAGAGAGAGAGAGAGAGAGAGAGAGAGAGAGAGAGACCAATTACGGAGGGAGGGAGCATTCTCAGAAATCTGGTAACTACCTCTGCAGACCTCAGCATTTTGTAATCAGATTGCGGTTGGCCAAAAGAGCCAGTGTCAGAGTTGCCCTGGAGGACAGCTTTAGAACACAGCTATTTTTTTTTTTTTGCTGAAACAGTCAGCATACTTGGACCATATTACAGAGCAAAATATGGCCAAGGAGTCAAAGTGAGGCCAACCAAAAGGGGTGAACTGAGCCAACTACCACTATGTATAAAGTCAAAATAGCTGCCCGATAAGTTTTAGTGTAGTAGTGTAAATAAATACATAACATAATTAGCAACACTGTGGTTTTCCTGGATTTTTGTGGCTGGTTACTACACAAAAATGAAGTGTTATTCCTCTGGGTACATCAGGATAAACCAGATGAGTTACAAAAAGTCCACAAACTTATGTAAAATAAGAGAAAATTACCAGATGATGTTTTATTACAGCAGTACAAGTAACTTTTTTAAAAAGGAGAAGCAGTTGTGTTAAAGTTGTTGGTCTTTTAGTGAGCTTAACAAGGCTCAATAGCATCCTATTGGTTTTCAAATAATAATACATTTGAAGCATGAGTGTTGCCACAATTATATTACACACACAAATTTCATCATTTATTTGGACCCCATCTGCGAAGGAATCTATTCCACTTCGTCGATAAGAGAATACACTTATCACTGATCATCCAGGTTTCCTACAACAACACAGTAGGCTACTGTAACTCCCCAAACAGTAGTGCCATTCAAAATATTTAGACACTTTCTGACAATAGAAGACCAGAGCTTGCTGATCTTGCTGATCTTTACGGCATACACACGTGCAACTACGGTAAAGACCAGCTGAACGAGGGAAGTTCATACTGCAGCTTTGAGTTGACAGAGATGGAGCAGCTGGTAAGCTAGTTGGAAGGTGATTTTTGTTTTGGAAAGTTGGAGTTGGAGAGTGATTTTTTAAAATAATTATAGTTAGCAAGAGGGTTAAATTCATGTTGACCTACTAAAATATTAGGAGTAAACTTTCCTTATTAACTTTAAGTAACATTATTGTGAAATTATGTTCGAAAATATTTTTTATTTTTAAACATACAGTTGAGTGTCACTAAGTCTTGGCATGATGGCATGATGTTGTTACAACGAAATAAAAATAAATAGACAAAATGAAAAGTAAAATGCACCCATAAAGTTATTGTTGGTGATAGATTCATTTAATGATCTTAGGCATAGCAATTTAAAAACAGGCCGATGAATATATGCACTAGTTGAATGAGGACTTATCGTTGACTCTGTCTCTAAAATAGTCCTTGAATTGAGGGACTTTAGTAGGAAAATTAGATGTTTAACAACCTGATAAGAATACACCAGAATGCAGGAAAAGGTATTAATTCATTATAACCCACCACCAGTGTGGGCCCTCCAGATTAAAAATTGCTTCTGATGTCCTTGATTTGAACACGTTTTTCATGTGATTAATTTATATTTCTCATTTGATTTTTTATTACACTGCCTAAAGATAATCAATATAT
>JAUZST010083115.1:0-20337 GCA_034779995.1 Parotocinclus haroldoi | reverse complement strand
AGAATGTATTAATAATTCAACGATTAGCTATAGGCAATGAGACTTGCATTTACTTGATATATTGACAATACCAACCATGTATAGAAATTGGACATGTGGTCCTGGATATGATCCTGCAGCAAAAAGTTTAGTACGAGTAATAGTAACATATAGTAAGTTTTCCTTGTATCACTTTTTAGTGGGAATCCATTATAAAATGGAAAAACCTAGCAATCGGAGTGACTTTGAATGATGTGTGCTCATCGTCTTAAGAATAATTGAATATTTCCTAAGCACAACTTGAAACACTGAGCAGTGGAAAAACAGCACCTGGTCAGATGAATCCGGATTTCTAAAG
This sequence comes from Parotocinclus haroldoi, assembly GCA_034779995.1. Lineage (NCBI taxonomy): Eukaryota > Metazoa > Chordata > Actinopteri > Siluriformes > Loricariidae > Parotocinclus > Parotocinclus haroldoi. Next base: position 20,000 of record JAUZST010083115.1, on the reverse strand, counting down.
CACCAAGCTGATGGGCATGAATTGACGAACCCTCACTGCTATGTGTTTACCCTGTGGCAGAAGCATACTTTCAGCAGGACAGTGCATTATGTCATAAGGGTCATATAGTCATATAGTCAAACCAGTTGGTTCCAGGGTCATGACAGTGATTATAATTCTATAGAGCATCCCTGGAAGTCCCATACCCGCATGGGTCAATATTCCTGCAGAACTATTTCAACATTGGAATCTACGTCAAGGCAGATTGTTTTGGTTCTGCAGGACAGAAGATGTCCAACTCACTAATACATGGGTGTGTCTAACAAAATGTAAGCTCATTATATGTAATTGTGCTCTACAGCATTTGAAACAATACGTTTAAGAAGTACTGCTATTTTCATTGTTTGTGAACTGCAGAGGTTTTTTTTTAAGTACATACCTTGATAAGCGAGTTACCAGGGGCTGGGAGAAAGACGAATAGACATGCAAACATTGTCCCCTTGAATAGTAGTTTCTTATAGGTTGCAGGCTAGAACTCAATGTGTAAATATCTCTTGTGCAGTGAATAACCAGTTGCTGCCACAACCCCCCCAACACATTTGTTGTGTCATTTGTCAGGCTTCTCACAGCATGGGCCAATGCTATATACCTTTGACCTTCCTCTGGATTGGAGGGAACCATGGTGAGACCATGGTTCAGACTGCTACATCCGCCTGACAAATATAAATGGTATACCATTCAAATTCAAACATACTGGTAAATATCCTAATTTACCATTATCATAATTTACCAGCTGCTATGAGACTGCACAGTCATGAATTACTTGTGCCAGAGCCTCCATAAACACAGTGATACTGACTGATGATGAGTCTCGTGATGAGAAAGTACAGGACAATATCACTAGACCTGAACAGTTTAGAAGTACGACTGTAGATATTTCAAAGGTAATAACAGCCTTATTTTTTGAACATGCCATATTCTGTCACTTAAAAACAATATATATAGAAACAAACTCTAAAAACAATTCAACATACATTTAGCATAAGACGTACATTAGTAGTTCATCTTAAGTTTTTGTTAGTTTCTAGTTTAGTTCGTGAGACAAATGCAAGTTACAATTTTGTTGTATGGTGATGTTAGTGCTAAAACTGGTCTTTGAAGTACAGGTGGTCTTTAGAGTCCAAGTACAGAACTAATATCTAATCTAAATACAGTTTTAAAATTGTGATGTATTCATTGTTCTTAATGTATGCCCATATTATAGCCTGTCTTTTTGTTCTCATGTAAGCACAATGTGAAATTTGATTGTTTTGTTTGTTTGAAATTTGATTGTTCCGTCTCTGTTAAATTGTTTCTTTGGCAAGATGATGCTTGGTAAGCAAATATCTTGATTTTTAACTCACACCACCTCACCGCTAAAAAACCGCTGCAGATAGCTGATAGCATTTGAATGTTTTTCCTTGCATGTGCAGGATGCTTCGCCAGATTTGTTTGGATGCCATGGCTCATGTAGACTGCAGGATTTTTTTTTTACCATTGTTTGTTTTTTATTTATTCATTCTGGCATTCCATTGGTGCGTGTTGCTTGTCCATTGTGCTCGACCAGGTTTTCACATGCCGTGGTGACGCTGAGGACAGTGTGTACATCTGTCCCATCCCCAGACCTAGTGTGACTGGCATGGCCTCACTCATCTATTAATCATGGAGAGCGCCTTCTTATTCCGTTGCCATAGTTTCAGGGCCTGAGACGGCGCCGGGCTGGAGGGGAGATGGCAGGGGCCAGCGATTCCACACAACCTCTCAAGGAAAGAGTATGCTTAAAGGGGCCACTGTGGCTTCTCCTGGCACTTATTGTTACAGCCTTATTGTTCATGCATATTCAACACAGGAAGGCCCTTGGTATGGGAGATGGCTCGTTGATGATGAAATGTTTAAACAAAAGCCGTTGTCTGAAAATTAGCTTGGAGGAAATTTTAAAAAAATTGGAACTCATCTGTTGGGTTAGCCAGTTCATGTATGGAGAAAAGAAATGCCATATATTCATAATACAGAACACATAATACTTGATAGTAAGTTTATTTGATTCTGTTTATTAAGTCAGTTTATTGTGATGCCGAATAAATGTCCCTGCCCCATTGATACCAGAAGGTGACACTACAGGTGACTAGTCTTTTGTTGTCTTTTCTAAGAACGCGTTGTGTGTTCTGTATCATCAAACTCTGAAGATATTTTGAAGCTAGAAATCAGCATTGTTTTACAGCTACGTTTTTCCAGATACAGTTGTTTGATATGTTTTAGCCACTCCATGGTGCACTATAATTACAGTACAGATGCTTTGGCAAAATACCAGTTATACAGAGTGTCAGTTATTATTTCTCATATGCCCCATATATTCAGGTAAAAGTGGCTTGAATTGCTAGGTGCAGCCATGAAAGCATTGGTTATAATATCAGGTTGTTCTTCCCTTGTTTTAATGGTCATGCTACCACTGTAACTCCTCATCATGTTGCTTTTTCAGCACGTATTTTTAGGGTAGAGAACAAGCAGAGACAGAAGCACTGTAATCATAAGTCTTTCTCCTGTGCCTTTCATGTGGGTTTAGGTCTGTAGTAGAACCTTCTCATTGTCAGTTTCATCGGGCTACAGTCCAAACCAGCATGAATTCCACTCTGCTTCTCCTATCTATGACCTTTTTTTTTGGATGGGCCACCCAATGGAGTTACAAAATAAGGGCTGCTAGAGACTTCCCAGTGTTTTTTTTTTAAGTTGTATGGTTCCGTTACATCACCCTTTCCTTTCTGCAGGTGGCATTGGAAAGAACAATGTGGGATTTGGAGGACTGTCAGATTTGAAAGGGATTGCACCATGATGAGAGACATCTGCTGTAACAGTTCACGGAGATTAAATCAACACGAACAATGTCTAGTTCTAAATATGTAACCATATTTAGTATCCAGAAATGTGCATATTATTATTCCAAGATATTCAGTTAAGATGAAAGGCTTTTATTTTCAAAAGGATTCATAAGTAGCACACATTTTAATAACCCTTCTAAATCCTATGTATGATTCTCATTATATGTACATTTTTGGTGTTTGCTCCACAAGTTTGTTATTAACCTATTCCAGAGCTTTTTAGTCAAGCTGACTGAGTGTATATTGACAATCGCCTTTGATGAGTTTTGAACTTTTCAAACCTCATCAGTGAAAGCTGAACAATAATGGTCCTTTGTGTGCTTTTATTACATATCTAATGAACAAATTGAGGCCATGTGGCGACACGTGCCTGGTAACATAAACGCTACCACAAGGCCTCCAGTGTTCAGACTCTGCATATCCGTCAGCCCTGCATTTAGAAACGAGACAGGCACACTTATCATCACTCTCAGAGGACCTGCTCAACAGCCTCAACATTGTTTCCCTCCTCTACTGCAAGAGGAACCACACATGTAAATCTGGGATCAATGTATAACAAATGGAGCTACTATAAGCATATTTATATGTCATTTTGTATTTAATACCTTGCATATAGACATTTCTTTATAAACACATTCATCATGAATTACAACCAGATTTTTTTATTATAAAAATGAAAATTATAATATATTAAAATTATATTGTAGCCATAAACAGCTTGTCACCTCAATAGCCAATTAATGCGGTGGATCCAAATACAGAGGAGCAGAAGTCTGTCATTCAACTTCAGTAAGTTGAATTAAGCGTAACCTGAGAAGCTAAATATATACTGTATATATTAAGCGTAGATAACTCATCACTCCCACCACACAACTCCTTATATCACAAACTGCCAAATTCCTTATCGTTGTGCTCGAAAAGTATCATACCATACTGCGTATTGCTTGCCCAGGAAAAATTGAATTCAACATCCTGAATACAGTTGAACTGCTGAATGCATATTTATGTACATTAGCAGATTCATATTAACGAAGTCGGGTCATTGTGAAACGAGGAATGCATGTATTCTCTCTAATCTACAATTTTATGAACTGGTTCACGCTCACTCATTGAGTCGCTGTGACTAGGGTCGATCACCAACATCATTTCAACAGCAAGTTAAGAGTCAGGGAAACTTCAAAGTAAGTAAAGCCTCTCTGACATTAACTAATGTTGGTGTTCATGAGTCCACTATCAGGAGAACACTGAACAACAGTGAGCATGGCAGAGTTGCAAGAGGAATCCATTGAATGCTTTGAAATTGTCAAGTCAAAGTCCTGACCTAAATTCAATAGAAATGTTGTGGAAAGACATGTACTGTGTAGCTTGCGGTTCATCCCAGAGTTGATACTATGTTGTATGGAGGAATTCCTCTTAACTGATTTCCAAGACTGATCAAGAGTGACTGGAAATATTTAGTTGCACACATGGGTAATATCATATATCGAAATCCAAATTCACAGATAATAATATTGGATTCTTATCCACTATAAATTAATAACCAAGTTTAATATCATGATCACAGGTTAAACTGTTTATGTGCTTTTAGGTCTTTTGTGAAAAAAATCTGTTCACAGAAACGTAGCTTTCAAGCACCACTTGCAGAGTTTACTTTAAAACTCAGGCAGAACCATATGAAATGTAATTGGATTTGCTGGGCACCGTGTATGGAAATAATTTGTCACCATTACTGACTTGGACATTGGGCCATGTTATTTGGATAGCTGGTACCTCGTTTGTTTTGTGTAAATGAATATGTTATTTTGGAGGGTTGCCGATTGAGCTTGCAAACGTTCCTGTTTAATAATGTTTTTCTGTCTTCTGAACATGTTCACACATTCCAACTGCTAATAAGAAAAGCAAGAACACCTCCATCACTTAGGGTTTCTTCAGGCTTTGCCAACAGGATAGTCTATTTCAGCTAATGGTAAAGCTAGAGGTAACTAGATAGGAAGGAATGAAATGGTATCCAGATACACTGCTCCTGTATAACAACCGGCCTACATAAGAGAGCCTGAGAGATCCAGGTGTGTTGTTGCCAAAGCATTTCCTCCCCACCTGACTTTGATCTTCGTTTCTCAGGGCCATATGGATTTATACCCCTCCCCCACAACCCAGTGTTGAAGTGTGCTTGGCCAAGGCCTTTCTCGTGTTCAAATAACAAAGAGCGAATTTAAAAGAAACCTTTTTCTGAGAGAATGAAAAGAATTATTTGGGTCATATATTGCTGTCACAGAATGGCCTAATCTCTTTGTTGCCATCAACAATTTTGGTGAATATGACAGTAAATTAAAGAGGGGGAAAATGGACACGTACTTCAGTGTGGCAATTAATATTTTTTGGTAGGCATAACAAATTGTGGGGATTCAGGCAATTAAATAACTCATTGACTGGCACAATGGCAGCATTGATTTTTCAGCTTTCTACATGAAAATGAAAATTTTGCATTACAATGCCGTATAATTTTCAGCCTGTTTTAAACCAAAGACAAATTGCTGAATTCAATCTGTCAAAAAAAATTCACCCCTATTATATGTGTTCATTCAAATGACTAGGATGATGCACAGCGCCCCATTACTATGAATTGATGTGACACCCGAAAGACTTTTTTTGGTAGTTTGACAGTGCTGTAGGAGAGAAATTTTGCATGAAGCTCCAGTTCTTTATTGCTGGTGTCTGATCTGTCAGGTATTTCTGGTGACTATTCTAATGTATTTACTTGCAGATAAAGGCCATGCTTATTCACTGCTGGCGGCTGGTGAGTATATAATATGTCATCGATCCAAAAACAGACCCTCTGCAGGTTTTCATTCTCTTTCTAGCTGGCTCCATACACTAACACTAAAGGAGAATTTCTGCTTTGGCAGTATTGATTTTATGCAGCTCACTATGACAGGCTTTTTATAGCCAGCGGCGTTGGCTATTTATTTGCACACATGCATTGTATTACATTCTGGAGGATGTTGAGTGCTAACTTAGATTCCAATCAATGAAACAATTCATACTTAGTTGTGTACTTGTCAAAGCTCTAACAGACACACTTATGCAGTTTAAGTCTATGGAATAGCTTATTTCATCTTTGTTTCTGCTACAAGTATTCTTCAAAACACCTTATTTCGTCCATTTCTCATAGGACAGCTTAAATGAAACATGCACTGAAGGACTGTGTGAGAGAGTGGTATCTGTTCTAGACATTGGCTTGACATAAAATTTCAGGGATGTCAAGCTGTTAGAAAGTCAAGTAAGTACACAATAGCGAGACAGCTGCTTGACTTTGCATGCATGCCATGCTTAGTGGGGTGTGGCATCAGCTGTATGTCTGGCATCCTAATGCTGCTTCATCAGATCGCATGACATTTGGACATGTGTCAAGGGTCTGGTGTCCCCTGGTCAGATGGATGTCTGATTTAGGGACATGAGCCGATCAGGTTTCTGGGTTTTCCTGGTCAGGTATCGAGAATATAGACATAAGAGGGCCCTTTAGTGTTGTGTCGGAACATTGGTATGTGGAACTAGGTTAATTACACTATTACCACTATTTATAGATCTGAACTTTTTTATCTGATTTTCTTGGTAAGGGGAATCAGTGGTGTGTATATATATATAATGTTGCTTAGAAACTTTGTTTATTGAAAAATAAATTGCAACCAAGTTTTTCGAAACGATCTACAATACAATGTATAGATATTCAGCATGCAAAGCATAATACTGTAAAAAACAAGTTCTTACTAAATTCCAGTCAACGTTTGAAGATCTTATCCAGTGTGATCTGATGCCTTTTCTTGACGGACTGCACTTGAACAAAATCAAAACAGTGGGGGGCGTGGTCACCTCCCGCTGGTTTCGCTCTTGTCAACACAACTTTTAAGATTTCCTGACCTTTGATAAAAGTTTAAAATCTCCCAAGGATCCCAAAAATCCTCCCATATCTCGCTGACCCGCTTTGCATCCACTCTAAGTGCCGACTTGTGGATTCTTTTTCTTATTCCCTCTCACGTTCTTTGGTTCGATTAAACGAAATTTTGGTCCAAATAAGCAAATAACACGTATATAATAGGATTTGTTTCGGTACTTTAGGATTTGGTCCGAATAAGCGGCTGGTCCCATTAACCGGTGTTCCAATTAACCGGATTCAACAGTATATATTGCTTAACATCTATGTGTTAATATAGATAATCCATAGCTACTCTTATTTGTTCTATCTTCTGTTCATAAAGTTGCAATTCCCCACATAAAGCGCAATAATTCTATAATGCTTCATCGTTACAGCAATGTTAGCACTATTAGTCAAAGTCACCGATTGAGCAATGAATCCAAAAAGTAAAAATCCAACCATTTCTCATCCTTCATTCTCTATAAGGTAACTACTACGGAACTCCTCGGCCAATCCACATTGGTCCTGACAGCCCACCCATCACTTACCAGGAGCACTGCAAGCTTCTGAGGAATTTCCGCACACGCAGCAAGTCCCTCAGCAACCTGGAGAAAGCTGTAGAAGAAGGTTACAACAGTGAGGGAGACTCTGGGCTCTCAGGTAGGAAGGTGAAGATGGTGAAGCAGTTGGGCTGAATTAAGATGAAGTGCGTGTGAATACTGGTGATAAAAATGTAATCGTAAGCCAGAGGATAGTTAGCAGTATGCCAGAGCCAGGTTTACATTTAAACCTTGAATATTCCATTTGAAATTAAAAAATTGTTTCCGTTTTTCTCACTCTCTAACTACAATTCGTGCATGTTGTTTGTGTGTGAGCCCAACCAACATACATGATGGACACTCAGTGAACGCCTCACAGGATGTTTGATAGGTTAGTGACCAACATCAAGGTAACCATTTAAGTCTTACACTGCCAAGCTGACACTGTTGGGCTTTTAAACAGGGGCTTCAACCCTCAGTTGCTTCAGTGGTATAGCCCAAATCAGAACAAGTGCAATGCAAATTTTGGAGAACAGCATGCAATGTTCCTTACATATCCTTTTGGCTTTTATGGGCTGCACGGTGGCTCGGTGTAGGGGTGGGAAATATGGCCCTAAAATAATATTACGATATTTTAGGGCACTTCTGCAACAACGATATATTTGGCGATATACTTCAACAACATACAACTGCAACAAAATAGATTTTATACTTTGAAATACCTGACCTCACTGCATTTTTGACTTCGTAGCTACGCGATTCTGTTTGAGGTGGTGAAACAGATTAGATTTGTTGTTACAGACATTTTGCATAGCTTACGTATCACTGTAGTTTGTTGTACATCTGATATTTTTGTTTTGTACCAAAACCAAATCCACACTTCTGAAGTAGATCCTTTTTTTTTGAAACAATTTCCACCGCCACACACCCCACTTTCTGCTATATTTGCTGCTCTGCCTATGAGTCACATAATGGAAGTACTCCATACTCTGTTAATCCATTACGTCATTACGTAATGATTTCAGAATATCACGATATTAATGTTTTATATCGTCTAAAAACGTACTGTCATTGTACTGACATTATTGCGAACGATACGATATGGCACATTCCTAGCTACCTGGGTTTACTGTGGCTACTCCTGTTTCCTCCCACAGTCCAAAGACGTGTGTGTTAGGTTAATTGATTATTCTAAATTGCCATTGACTTGAGCATGTATAGAGCATAAGTAGTCCTGATATAACCTTATGTGCAGATATAACCTTGTATGTTTGAAATCCACTGATGTCGATAGCGATGTTAAGTAAAACAAACTTTTATTTACGTGCAGTCAGTGTGAACCCAAGATATTTAAAGAGATTTTGTCAACCTGTTTGATAAACCATCACTTTTTTAAAAAAATCGTTTTTAGGTAAGTTTTTGCAATGCTTTGCAGGCCTGAAATGCCAAAATAGATGTTTATTAACAAACGAAATGAAGTTCACCGAAAAACTATGAAATATCTTAGGTGTCTGCAATGAAAGAAAAGTAAAGATAAATGTCAGAAACACTGCATTTTTATTAGCATTTTCCATACCATCCAAATATTCACTGATTTGGAGTTGAGTGTAGGAAAAAGGAGGTATTTTAAGATTCATCAGCATATATAAGCAGATTATTTGATTATAAGTTAATGGAATGCTTTTGGTCTTCACAGCAAATGTCATGCTTCATCAAAGCAAGTTTAACGTTGAAGTTCCCTAGCACAAATAAATCTTGAGTCTGTGATCTGATCTGATCTGATCTCATCTGGCAACCCTGATTTGCTCTGACTAGGCACAGCGTGCACTTACGTTTATAGCTCTTAGCAGTTTGCTGCTCTTACCCGTTTTAATTCTTAGCTGTTATTATACCAGATCTATTTTTTATTGAGCAGTATTTTAATCACTTAATTGTTTTCCTTTCGGTGCATTCTATTTTCTGCCATTTCTGCAGAAAGTTTACGGGCCACTGGCTTAGTTTGTTGTTTTTAGCTGTTAGCAAATTAACAGATTTCCTTTAATCTCGGCATTCGTCTTCTTTAAAGTTAAGTTTTATAATATGTTACAGCCGTTATCCACTTTCTTGTGCGGTGACTTTATACTATGACTTTCTGCTAACTTTCCATCATCGATTTGATCAACACTGTGTTGGACCACCGGCTGCAGTATACAAGGACCTACAGCAAGAAGTCTGCTGAGCTATCAGCCGACTCACACGGCATACCTACACCTTAAATCAGCATTCCACAACTCCACCTGAAGCTAAGTACATCTCATCGATTAATTATATTAGCAGTAACATGGCTTCTAGTGCACTTGTTTCCTGTCCTTCTTCCGTCGTTAGTCAAAATTTTGTTTGTGAGTGTAGCCTTGTAGCTGGTCTAACAGAGAAGATTGTAGTGTTAGAGGTGTGCATCAGTACATTCGCGACAGCTACCTCAGATTCTAGCCTAGCAAATCTGGATGTCACAGGCATAGGTAGTGCCTCCCCTTCGGCAGCATTCTCACAACAGGGCAAGTGGGTGACGGTTTGGTGACGTAGTTGTGAGCCTAGCCCACCAGAGCACTACTCTTTACCTGTTTGTCAAAAATGTTTACCCCCCTCAGTGAAACACCCACTGAGCAGCCTGTTGAAAGAATTCTGGTCATAGGTCACTCTATTTTGCAAAACACGTGTCACAGAGCAATCGTTGAGGCGGTTTATATTTGGTGCTTAATTTAGGACCTGATTACGAACATCTGCTTTCCCTGTTACTTAAGGACGGGTTGCCGTTATGGTCAGCTGGTTACGTCCTGGGGCTTGTAGTGCCGAAGGACGCGTACGGCGGAAACCCCAGAGGTACTTAGTTTTTTAGGAACACACTGAGGGTTTCCACGTCTGTACTCACATGCCTTAGCTCATGCTCTTTTCGTCTTCGGCACCTAATGAGTCTCACTCCAGCTGACTGTGCGCTCTGATTGAGACGCAATTATGGCTCGATTTACTTGTGCTATACATGCGCCCGAGCTCACACTCGCCCTCTGGCGCTTCAGCGCCTTCCGCGACTATTCACACTCGCGCTGCATACGTGCCCGAACTGAACTGAACTGCTGGCTGTCCAAGTGTTGCTCTAAACAGACAAATGGACAATTGTTTAGGGTAATCCTGGCCCTTTAGGACGGGGCAGGTCCATCCCACTCGGGAACGTGCTACTATATTCTTATGGCAGAGTTAGTTAGGGGCTGACTAAAAAGAGCTGGGGTCAGACAGCAGACAGTTGCTGTCTTGTTTCCACCTTAATTCGATCACCCAGATTTGTTAATTACTGGGGAGGTGGGTTGCTGATATCTCACGTGAGCCCTCTTTGATACCTTCTGGTTGTCCTCTTAATAGCTATGCTGTTATAGTTAATGCTGCTGGAGTTTCATGCTTCACATGGCATCAGTGATTGTTAATAGACTCTGTGCTCTTAATCAGTAACTGACTACATTTCGTCTTTTATCTTTAAGTTTATGTTCCAGTACCAGTTCCAGCCTCACACACCTAGACGTTACTTCACTTCAATCAGCATTACTGAATTTCATCAACATCCAAGCACTTCCCGCTGAGGACTCAATATCCTAACGTTACTTTGTGAATTTATTTGTCTGTTATTATTTTCTTAGTTTGACTATTAATGCAAACTTAATTATTTTAATTAACATCTAGGCCACCCAAGGAGGATGTGTAATTTTTTGAGTCTTGGTCCTCTCAAGGTTTCTTCCTTGCACCATTTACAATGTATTTCCTTCCCACTGTTGTCCTAGGCTTGCTTGATTTAGTATTGGCCTGTTAAGATACTATAATGCTGTAAAGCTGCTTTGAGACAATGCTTTATTGTATAAACCGCTGTATAAATAAATCAGACTTGACGTGACTTGAGTCTTCTATCGTGTGTGTGTGCGTGCGTGCGTGTGTGTGTGTGTGTGTGTGTGTGTGTGTGTGCGCGAGAGAAAGAGAGAGTGCGAGAGAGAGAGATCTCTATACTGAAAATGTTAATTATTTTTAGCATGGAAGGTGCAACTTGCAGCTGTTCTGCTCCCAGCTGGGAATACTTATGGTTTAAATTGATGAATTTGGTATAAATATGCTACCTTGAGAGCATATTACGTGCTTGCTTTTTGTCTTAATTAGTGTCACAGTGTTAAGGTCACATGAACCAAAATCATGAACCTTAAAGTTGATAAGTTACACATTCGAGTAATCATGGGATCAATCGTACATCCTAAAGAATGTTTAGCAACTGTAATGCTTTGAGGTTTTGGAGAATTAGTTTTGTTGTCGTTTCACTGTATCATTTTAAGAAATTGTCTTTGAGCTAATAACCTTAATGCAATCCTCTATTTATGATGCCACATTGATATTTGGGAGTTTAGTTTTCCTCTGCTTGAAACTTTCTATTTTCTTGGAAATACTTGTAGTGGTATATTAGGTTAAGCATGGTAATTTAACCAAATCCTTCAAATGTGGTGTCCCGTTTGTATAAATATCATTTATAACAAAAAGGATAGAGTGATATTCATCATTGCACTATAGTACATTAATAGCATAAATATACTGTAATAATAACTGGACTGTGCATTCACACATGCACATCCTCACGCACATGCACCCTATTACATTGTGACCTTCAAAACTTTGTGTCTCGAGTATAAGCTGATATTATATTTTTCCCATTCATTAACTTTGTGGCCAAATAATGACTTTGAGAGACAGAATGGACCCAAAGTCTGATCGGTGCCACAAACACAAAAATCATATTCCATGAGCTGAATAATACTGCAACATTTCTTGTTTCTAGCTCAAAATGTAATTTTTAAAACCGTGACTTTTGGGGGTCTCAGTGCAGCCACCCGAGGGCCGAACAAAAAGCTGTATACATGCACAGGACACAACACCAGGCTGGATGAGTTAGAGTTTTTTTGATATCTCACCTATAGGAAGAGAAGCATCTAGAGAAATCAGATGGAATAATAAAAAAAAGGTAAAGATAATAGATTATATATATGCCGTGCCTTTCACATAGTTGCAATTGCTGTAACCAACACATGAAAAAGGAAGGAAATTTGGAATTATGTAGAGTATGGGAGAGAAAATGGTGAGCAAACAGATGGGTCTTGAGTTGAAATTTAAATAAGGTCAGGCTTATGCATTCCCTGAGGTGTTGTGGTAGTTCAGTTCAGAGTCTCAGGACTGCAGGACTAAAAAAACCTTGCTCCAACTGATGTTTGTGACCAGGATGGTAAGAAGGTTAGATATGAGCGCTGGCAGGTCAGTGTGTAAGCAAGGATTTGAAATGTCCGTGCATTGCCTTGTATGCAAGTGTGAGAATTCTAAATTTTATACTGACATAGACAAAGAGACTATGTAGTACATTAACTGAGCTGTGATGTGATGAATGCATGTATTGTAAATATAAATATGCAAATTTGCTAGCTGAATTAATGTGTAACTTAAAGGAAAAGGGGTCAAGGAGTCATGGGAAATTACAGTGATACACTTCAGTGGGTCACAAGAGCAGCTTGAGATCCAACCAGCATGATGGCATCTAATTTCTTCACAGTTTGACTTGCCAAAATTAGATGCCATCCAGTCTTTAATGTCTTTGAGGCAGTTTACTAGTGTAGCAGAAGGGAAAGGCTCATTGGGTCGGGTTCTGAGATCAAATTTGAAAATAGACCATGTTGCAACATAATGTGCCCAAGGCTGAGCATGTGGATGAAAAAATAGAAGATGCATGATTTGAAGCAAGCAATGCCACAAACCTTTAGGTAGGACTGGATATAAGACGTAAGGACTTTAAGATTAACTGTACTGAAATCAGCACTGAAACACTTCAGTGACTTTGAACATGGCATGGTTGTTGGTGATAGACATGCTGGTCTGAGTATTTCAAAAACTATATCTATACTATATATAGAAATATCTTCTATATTTTCTTCCGTAGCCAGCTGCAGAGTTTACAGAGGAAGGTACAAAAACATGAGGAAAATATCCAGTGAGCAACAGTTCTCTGGTGAGGAGAATGGTTAAATTAGATTAAACTGATAAAAAGACAAATATACCAAATCTAAAAAAGCTAACTCAGATAACCACGCTGTGTGCTTCTAATTTGTTTTTGATATTGCAAAAAATTTTATGTGTTTTGCTTGTATTTTGAGAGTATGAGACTGAAAAATAAGTATATAGTATCTCACAAAAGTGAGTACACCCCTCACATTGTTGTAACTATTTTACTATATCTTTTCATGGTACAGCAGTGACGATATGACACATTAATACAATGTGAAATAGTCAGTCTACAGCTTATATAATGGTGTAACTTTGCTGTGCCCTCTCCACACAGCCATTACTGTTTAAATCACGAAACGGTAAAATGGCCAAATTGTGCAAAACGTGTCAATATATATATATATTCCAGAACTACCTTAACTATTCATTGCAGTTTGGGGTATACTCACTTTAGTTGCCAGCGGTTTAGACATTAATGCCTGTGTATTGAGTTATTTTGAGCAAATTTACACTATTAAACAAGCTGGAGATTGACTACTTTACATGTATCAAAGTGTCATATCTTCAGTGTTGTACCATGAGTACACTGAGTGTACTCACTTTTGTGAGATACTTTATGCTCATAACTCAGCTCATAACGTTTTAACAGTTTTCCAAAACTTTTTCAGAAGTGACAAAGCTCACAAACAAACAAGCTCTTTACTAATCAATCTAGGGTTCTCGAAATGCTATAAATGAATAAAGCAAGGGCTTTATAATCAATACTTAAATTATTCAGCTTTTCACTAAAGTGCAACTGGAAGCCGCTTTAGTCCAGAGTCCACTAAAACTGTCCATTCAACTCTTTCATGAGTTCACTTTAGTTTTGTATGGTTGTGCACTTTTCCCAGCACTGGCCCTGTGGTCTCGTGGGACTAGGCACAGACTTTCCAAAGACATTGATCAAACCATCCTGTGGCAGCTGATCAGCAATGGAGGCTTGCATAGCGACCTGTCTCTGTGGATTAAATATGTCTTCCCCTTAGTGATAATGCGTCTTTTAGCGGCTGAATTGCTGACTTCACTTATGTGTCGATATTGATTCAATACTGATTTCAGCTGCATATTAGATGAAGGGACTGTGGCCAGGTACATACCTGATTTCACTATTATATAGAATTCATTTATGGCTTGTAACATATCCAAAGATGCATGCGCACACAAGCAAGCATTAACGCTCGCAAACACACACACACACACACACACACACACACACACACACACACACACACACACACACACACACACACACACACACAGTTCAGAGCATCGCTCCCAATTTAGTCATGGTCATTTTCGGTTTAACTTAGTCTGGGAAGCTGTGAGCTGGAACATGCTTAATCTGAGAACATAAAGCCAGTCACCTTTTTTAAAACTGCAGTGTCATAGGGCAACAGTAATTGTATACAGGCCAAGCATTTGGCTCGATCACCTTACAGCTCGAGAGCTCTCCAGTTCGATCCCGACCTTGCAATAGGGGTGGCTGATACATTAAAAATATTTTATCACGATAATTAAAAGACATTTTAACGATACACGGTATTTGTATATTTCATATACAATCATGATACATGTGATTTCAGACTAAATGCTATAGTAGTGACAGATTCTGAAACGACTATTCATATATTATCCCATACGTAGTAAAGTTATTTACGTTTAAAGTGTGCGGCATTTCATGCAATTAAACAGAACTAATTGCACTGTTTAAATCGAAACATGGAGTTGGTCAGTGTTCCTTAAGCACCATAAGAAACTGAACACGATATGGTAAAATATGGTCATATTGCCCATCCCTATCTTGGACCCCGCGTGCGTTGAGTTTCCATGTCCTCTCCGTGTTTGCGTGGGTTTACTTCCGATACTCCGATTTCCGAAGACATGCATTAGGTTAACTGGCTGCTCTTAATTGGCACAGTATGAATGTGTCTGACTAGTATAAATGTAACCTTGCTTTTGTGGCAAATAGCCGTTGATGCCTATGCGACCTTAAATAAGAACAGACTCGTCTATGCAGGAGTTGAGAGTAAATTATATGTTCCTTTATATCAGAATATTCACTCTGTTTTCTCTTATTGATTGTTCAGGGGGCTCAGGAGGTGCTAGCAGTATCCCTGCCCCCACATCGTCTCCTAGTCAGTCACGTGATTCTAACGAAGGGGCCGGCAGTGCCTTTGAGAACGGGAGCGGACACAGAAGAGGACCGCTGAGGGCGGGGCATGAAGCATGGGAAATGACATACAGCGACTCAGGGGAACCATATTATACAGAGTAAGGCACCTGTTCTTGATCGTATAGAATCGTGTCATTTAAACGTGTTCTATTCGGAGATTGATAGCGGTTCATGTCAAAGAGAATGCAATGCAGCATAGAATTCCAACAGCACTGTCCAGTGTACAATTCATATGCTCTGTATAACAAAGTTTAATATAATGTGGCAGACCACGATACAGTGTGACTTACTAACTTACTTTTATGTATAATTCATTATAGAGAAATCACGTACAGTGCAGTATGCAGTTCATGCAGTTCATATGCACCAAACGTCCAAGAGATAAGATCTGGAGCCTGGCCTGTTTCCTATTTCAACACTGACATCTTGTGTTGCCATGTTGTTTTTACAGTCATCAGCCCAAGCCAGCTTCCTGGCGCAGACACCGCACGTCTAGCAGAGAGACAGTCTGCATGACTGACCGTAAGTGCTCATTTAACTTTACATCTGTTACAATTAATTGTATGTTACAAACAATTAATTACCAGGACCCAAGTGAAAAGGATCCCCATAGAGACCCACATATCCAGACCATGATACTTTTAACCACATACCTTTCCTGCAGTAATAACAGAATTCGACTATGTGAGAATATCATGGGTTTCTAAAAAATCTGCAGTTGAGTCTACATTATATATTTCAAGATGAACTAAGACTTCAGCTACAGTACTTACTTGCAAAAGTCTTAGACCACCATTAGATTAGAGATTGTATATGTTAGGAGTCCTACCTTGTGCTCCCGTGCCAGTCGCCGTCCTCATCGAGTGCAGTTACAGAGCAATCGGTGAGGCGGTTTAGATGTGTTGAGGTGTTTTGATTGGCGACGTGATGACAAACATCGGGAACTCCCGTTACTTAAGTGCAGGTCTTAGCGTTGTTCGGCATCACGTCGTTACACGCAAATAGTTGTGTCTATTTCAACGCTTAGTCGATGACATCCCGGGGCTTTCATTTCCGATGGATGAGTAAGGGGGAAACCCCTAAGGTAACGTAGCCGGTCGGGGAAATACCAGGGTTTCCTGAGGCTTTGCCTTACTCCTCTGCATCGCTTAACGTCGCTCCGTTCGGTTGGCTGCTCCGTTTGGGACGTGCCCTGATCGGCTTCTTCAGCGCACTCATGTTTGGGCTCGCCTCCTGGCTTTCCAGAGGTCCTCCGCGCCACTCGATTTGGGAAGCATCCCAAATCGGCGCTTTATCGTGCTCACTGCACGTCTACCCTTTGGCGCTTCCGCGTGTATCACCACCAACTCACGCACATGTCAGCTGTAGGTGCCATACCCACTCGGGACGCACCACAGCTGCGTGTTTTTCCCTTTTTTGTGTTTCATATTTTGGAGAACCTTTTGCTCTTTTTAGTTATTTCCCCATTTTTATTATACTTCGTGGGGTTCCTTCATCCCCGCATCCTTGGGTCCTAAACCCATTTCATAACAATATATGGTCATTATACCACTGATAAAACAACAACTCTCTATAGACTAGAAAAGACTTGCAAAGTGTTACAAATTCTTAGATGTTTTATCGTTTTATATGTCTGAAACTTACATTTTCATTTTAAACCTGTTAGCTTAGTGTATGCATTGCAGGGATCAGCACCGTTGCCTCCCCGCTCCAGAGACATGGCTTCGAGTCGTGTCTCGGCACTGTTTGTGTTTTCATTCTCTCTCTGCATGTTGATTTCCTCCCACATTTCATAGACCTGCGTTAGGTCAGTTGCAGCCTCTAAAGTGTCTCACTCTGTCTAGGGTTAGTTCCTGCCTTGTGCTCTGTAGTACTGGTTAGAACAGGCTCCTCCTGCCAGAACTTATATTAAGTGAGTAAGGTTATTGTATTATACATTTTTAATATACAGGATTATACAGCATTAATTCACTGGTCTATATTTTCAGGTATTTGGAATTGTCTTAAGGGCCCCACTTTCTGCACATGAAAGAAAAACATTGTTTTAAAGGACTAATATGTTAGAATGGAAGCAACATTTTAAGACTAAACTAAAACTCACTTGTACACGAATGTACTTTCTCATGTTTTACCTTACCATTATTTTCCCTAGTAGTATGTCAGTGCTTGTTATTTAATCTCTTTCATTCTCTCTCTCTCTCTCTCTCTCTCTCTCTCTCTCTCTCACACACTTTTCCTCTCTCTCTCTCTCTCTCTGTCTGTGCATGCGTGCGTGTCTATCTGTCCCCTTCTTTTACAGTGGAAGAGTTCACCGATCAGCCAACTGAGTTAAGAGGATTCTCAGTTCACACTCGACTGTGTAAAGGGCCTCAGGGCTTTGGTTTCAACATTGTCGGGGGCAGCCGACCAAGAGAGTTCCTCCAGATCTACAACATCACCCCTGGGGGGCCATCTACACTTAACACTGGTATATGAACAAATCACAGATCTGACAATTTTAGCGAGGAGTTTGTCAACACGGTTATGAATCCTAAAGCAACTCTGTATATCTACCTTTATGTCTGAAACTTACATTTTCATTTTAAACCTGTTAGCTTAGTGTATGCATTGCAGGGATCAGCACCGTTGCCTCCCCGCTCCAGAGACATGGCTTCGAGTCGTGTCTCGGCACTGTTTGTGTTTTCATTCTCTCTCTGCATGTTGATTTCCCCCCACATTTCATAGACATGCGCTAGGTCAGTTGCAGCCTCTAAAGTGTCCAAGTGTGCATGTCTACGTTTTGGGACAAAAGAATACAGATATGCATATTTACGTTATTTTATTTCTCTGTTAATATTTGCTTCTACTACTTTACTTTTAGTATTTGTTTTTATCTATCATTAGAACTATTGTTTAATCCCTACATTTAACATTTCTGCTACCTAAGGGGAATGAGTCCTTTTTTAATTCTTGGTCCTCTTACAGTTTTTTATAACATTTAGGAAGTTTTTCCTTTTCCACTGGCACCCTAGGCTAGCACAATTTGTTCTATTAGATATTAGTAGATAATCTATAGTAGATTAGTAAATCTGACTTGACTTGAATCAAATCAGTAAAGAATTTTTACTGTAGTTTTTATTTTTACTGTGTATTGTAGGAAAATCTTATTAAAAATGGTCACAGCTATGACTTGGTCACTAAAGACATTCATCTTACTGTCTCTAGCCATCTGTAGCATTGTTTTTTGTTGGCTTGATTAGAGTCGCTCCGTGCTGGAAGATGAACCAGCTGATCTAAGATGTCATCATTTGATTTCCCTTAAACAAAACATGTAGAGCTTCAGCTTTGTCCTTCAGACTGAATATTTTTCTATTAAGAAATGCTTGTCTTTGAAACTGTGTCAAAGTTTTGGCAGTTACCAGTAACTAACAACTTAAAAAAAAAAACTACAATTCTCTTGTGGAGACACGACTAAATAAGGTCTGTCCTGTTGCTGGTGGACATATGATGATATGTGGACATATATGATATGCCATACTGACGTATATTTACTTGCCCAATGTAATCCAGCTTTGCTAACACATACATCTCTGTACACCTCTCTGAACTTTTCACTCTCTCAAGCACATCGTTTGGTTTATTATGTCAACCTAAGTAGGAAATATACTGTTCACAAAAATTAATTTTAAAGTAAAATGCATTATTATATATTGTGTTCATACTAATTAATTACTTCTATGATTTATTACTTTTACACTTTTTCATTTCTAGTATTTTGATCTCTTGCTCTAGGTGATATCCTGGTGTACATTAATGACACCTGTGTTCTGGGCTATACATATAAGGAGGTGGTAGAGATGTTGAAAGCTGTTTCTGTGGGCCAGAGCATAGATTTGGTGGTCCGGAGGGGCTACCCTATTCTCTATGAACCTAACGGCAGTCCTAAACTGCTCTGGGACCCAGCTTTAAAACCTCCCCCGATGCCTACCACCACCCAACCTAAAGCCCAGCCTCTGCTCCCACAAGCCCAGTCACACCGGAACGAGTTCATGTACCATGCAGAGGAGAGGTATCCCGGGGCTCTCAGATCAAGAGCATCCAGGCTGAGCCTTGATGCCAATGGAAATGCGTCACATTTTTCTCCACCGCCAAGAACTCCATCTTCTTTTCAGTACTCCAGTGGGGTTGAGAGTGAATTCCAGAGGCCTCATTATTCCCCAAGAGGCCTCCGAAGACTTCAGAGTGCTGACCTGGCCAGCCAAAGCGACAGCGAGGTGGTTTCAGCTATAGGATCACACAGGTACAACAACACAACAAGCTTACATATGTATGTGCTCTGAAATAACCATAGCAAAGCAACACTAATACTAATACTAATAATACTTTATTTGTTTCAATTGTTTCTTTTAATG
>JAUZST010083104.1:0-20338 GCA_034779995.1 Parotocinclus haroldoi | reverse complement strand
CAGAGAGACAGACAGAGAGAGAGACAGAGAGAGAGAGAGAGAGAGAGAGAGAGAGAGAGAGAGAGAGAGAGATGTCGTAGCAATAGTTGAAGTATCCAGTTTACAATTAAGACACTGCAATGACTTCCAATTACCAGAATGACTTTGTGCCTCGACCAAAGCACATCACCACTCAGTCTTCAACAGAACACATTCAACACTCTGCACCTGTGAATCATTCACAACTAATTATTGCCAGTATTTATAGCTAGCCTGCACCGGCAGACTTTGTTCTATGTAAAACACTTAAATATGACATAAATCAGCACATCAACAAAACCAGCGGCCATTTAAAACAGACTAGCAGTGAGCTAAGAGCTAACAAAGTGATAATGACAAACCAAAGGCTAGTTTGTTGCAAGTTTCTAAGGCTAGAATTTTAAAGGCTAGCAAGTGCTAACAAAACACTATCACTACACTATGACAATCTGCCATAAATATCTAGCCCCTTTTACGGGCTGTTTTTTATTATTTGTATGTTATGTGGTTTAAACAGTAGTCCCCCTTGACATCCTGATAAGATTTGATCCAGCATGCACTGTTTGTATGTCAGTATACAAATGTACAGTGTGCACGTAACCTTGGACACACTATGTCCACCGTTTAACCAGTGTCATGTGATGGCCTCACACCAACACCGTAAAAACAGGGAGGTTGGGGGTAGTTCAAGACCAAAGGGTCCGAATGAGGCCAAGCCCGAGATGAGACTGCTCATTTATGGCATAAAGTCTTGGGACCACTTAGCATGCCTTAATTTTTTATTATTATGTTTATATTGTTCTAATAGCCCAGTCCAGGTTGTTGTGTTTTTTCCTATTAAAACTTTGGATAATCATCTCTCCTCCAACTCCCTCCCTTTGCTACATTGGTCTAAAAATTCCAAAACCAAAAATCCTAAGCAATTATCGTCCAAATCTCTGAGTTTTTTCCGCTTAATCCACACGGGGTCACGGGCCAGCCGGTGCCCACCCAGCAACTCTGGGTGCAAGGGCAAGAACAACCTACTGGGCTTAGGGCACACACACACAGTCAGGCACACAGTAACACACCAAGGGTCACTTTAGAGACACAGGCTAACCTAACGCGTCTTTGGACTGTGAGAGGAAACCGGAGTACCCAGAGTAAACCCATGCTGATACTGGGAGGAAAAAGAAAGGGCCACATAGAAAGGACCCAGGCCGCCCCACCCTGGGATTGAACCTGGGACCTTTGTGCTGTGAGGCAGCGGTGCCGCCCACCGAGCCGCCCTGGAAAGGAACAATCCATCCACCCATTATCTTCCGTGGGCTAGCTGGTGCTCAACCGGCAACTCTGGGCACAAGGGCGGGGGGACGGGGCCATTGCATCGTACGGCTCACACACACACAGCTATGCACAAAGTCACACACTAAGGGTCTTTGACTGTGGGAGGAAAGTACAGTACCCGGAGTAAACCCACATAGACATAGGGAGGACATGCAGGACCCAGGTCGCTCCACCCTGGCAATGAACCCGGGACCTTCTTGCTGTGAGGCAGCGGTGCTACCCATCAAGCCACCGTGCCGCCCTCTCTGAGTTTTTGGTGCAGTTTAATTCAAACATTACTGACTGATTGTTTTCCAACCCAATGACTAACTGGGCCTCGTCCACCAAACACCATGAAGTCATGGAAACTTCAGCAAACAGAGCGAATGCAGTCACCTCTAAACTCTACACCTGTACAGCAGCCTGCTTCGTCCGCACAAACACATCCAGCTGAGAATTAGAGACGGGAACCTCACGCCTGAAGCTGTTTGTTTTGTCCAGAAGATCACTGCAGGTTCATTTTCAATCCAAGGGCTTTCGGGTTATTACGCCACGGAATTACACACAGCTTTATTGGAACATTCCTTTTATTTCTCTTTCGGAGGACAAAAACTAAGCAAAGGAGAAATCACAAGCGTTAAGAAACTTACTGTCAATGTGACACTTGGAAAGAAACAACCAGAAATTAGATACGTTTTTAAGAACTGGAATACTGGTTATTATATTGGACTTGGAATGTGAAAGATTTCGACTCCATTTCAAATAATCTAGTGTTTTTTGTTAGTTATTCTCAGAACGTATTTTACTCTGTACTGGCAACCATATCATTGCATGATGTCTGTGGACAAATTTAATTAGCAAAGTTATTTATACACTAATGGACAAATAATAATAATTATTATTATTATTTGTATATATTATGCACCCAGATAGAAATGCTGCATTGCTGTAAAACGTGGCATGCTGCTCTGGCTCAGATAGATATGAAAATGATTACAGGTGTGGCCTGTGGTCTTGCCACAAGAGGGCCTAAAAGTGCTCTACTTTTGGATAGTGTACCCCTTGGTGTGTTTGGAGCATTGTTTGATCCGACGATAAGCACTAGCAGCTCCCACAGTTTTTATTTCCACCATCCAGACACAGGTGGCACCGTCGCTATACCCCATGCCCCCTGTCTCTGCCCACTTCCAGGTGCTTAGCAGAAGGGAAATTGTTGCCATAGTAACCACTGTGCCACTGACAGACAGCCTTTATTGTCTTTGTCACAGTGGTGTAATGAACCAAAAGCCTGGACTGTTACAGACTGGAACCATATTGTCTTTAGCAAGGAATCCAGGTTCTGTTTGGGATCCAACAAGGGTCGGGTTCAAGTACGGCGGCCTCGTGGTCAGGCTTTTACTCCTGCGACACATTTCCCCAGGTGCTGGTGTGGCCTCTCACGCCAAGGCTTCCAACTGGCATTTTTAGCGGGATAATGCTCGCCCACAAACGGTAGGGGTTTTCCAGGAATGTCTACACCAGATTTCAACACTTGCTCGGCCAGCCCAGTTGCCAGAGAACCTGTATATCTTCCTGCCCAACTGTATCTTATCTTGTATCCAGGCTAGAGGCGACCTAGCGAGGTAATAGAGCCTCCTTGTAGACTTTTCCCTAATATATTTATCCTTTCAATCTAATATTGTATTAATTTTGATTTTATCATCATTAAAGTCACACATATGAAGTTTCATTCAATCCCAACAAGCTCTTCTTGGTGAGTTATTTTTTTGAAGTTTATTTTACCTTTACCTACCATTATTAAGTATTGTTTTACCTTCTACCTTTATTTGTCTTACTTTATATAATCGATTACTTGAGTGAGAAAAAGTGATCTGTAACAATTGGAATAAATAATAAGGCATTCAATTTGTCTCATCGCCAACATTGTCCTGGGTAAACGAGTTTGCTGATTGAGCTTTCTCCTGGTTGTGTGCTAAGTCTTAATAATCTATGCTATCCATACAGCAATATATGTGATTTATTTAAAGAACACAGATTGAATTCAAAATACATCTACCTTGGTCATCCCAGTATATCATAACACAAGTGATTGGAAGTACTGTACCTGCTTCCCTCAGAGACACAAATTTACATTCTGTGGCCTTCAGCTTCCTCTGAAGCGGCCAAATGCATCATCCCTCAGCCTAGCATTTAGCTCATACGCTTACATCCAGGCTGCTCCTGAATGCTAATTCAGCTCTCCTGTGGAGGAACATGCATCATCCTGTTCGAAGTTGGTCACACTGGACCTGATGACTGGATATAACCTCTTCGCTAACTCTCAATAATCTCTCTCATTTACACCATAATGGCTAATTGCTTTGCTCAAATGATGCAGTATATCAGGGAATAACGGGCATGTTGTTTAATCTAGCGGCCTGTTCAGAATGCTAAGTGAATGTCAGAGACCAAACAGCAATCAATAAAGCACGCGTGAAGCAGAAGTAGAAATTTTCACCCCATTAAGCACATGTTCAGAAAAAAAAAAATGTGACATTTCACGCCGGTGTTTTGTAAAACGCTAAAATGCTATTTCACTTCCCTTGTTTACAAACCAAAGTCATTTGTGCCATAGAGTCTTTTCTTGATTATATGTCTGAGGTGAACATTTCTGACATTTCTGTTGTCAGAATCACCTCACAAAAGTTCACACAAGCATGGCGGTGTTTACGTTTACGTTTGTGGCATTTAGCAGACGCCCTTATCCAGAGCAAGTTACAACTGATGCAGTGTTACAATCCAAGCACTGCTGGATTAAGGGCCTTGCTCAAGGACCCAATCGTGGCAACTTGGAAGAGATGGGGCTTGAACCCTAGACCATCAGGTCCAGTACCTTAACTGCTAGGCTTCTGCTGTCTAGTGTTGCATCGGTTCAGACGTGAACTGGCTACTTTCCAGTAAATTGCAAAACCTCAGTCGTTATGCCAATTTATTTATTCATGTTTGTGCAAATAGCACAATACGTTATCGCTCACAGACTTTACTGAACTCCCAGGTTATCATTGGATAGAGTTACAATTAGGCAATGATACACAAACGAGAGTGTTATAACTTCAGATATTGGAACTGGTGCGTTGTGGCAGAGAGGTCCAGATGCAGTCTTACCATCCAAGCAATTGTGGGTAATGGGTCTTGCACAGGGACCCAATTTGTGGCAGAGGTGAGATTCTCCTGGTCCATAGTCCAGTACCTTAACCACCATGGCACTACAGTCCCAGTGTTAAGATTTCACATTACAGCCTGGCCTCTGTGTATTATTGCGATTATAAAACAGATCTATTATTATCATTTCCGAAAAAAGGATTTGATGTTCAAAAATAGTTCCATTCTATCAGCACCCCACTGCTAAAACATCATCAGACAGTGGGCTTCAGTCATAACAGTTGATGAACACAATTTCCCAATATGTGTTTATTATACAGACAATTCCGTATTCAGAAAATGGCAAATGGGTCCAATATACTGTATAAGGCACGTTGTTATTGAGACTCTACCAAAAAGAAAATTCAAGTGAAATCTCTGTGTTAGCAAAAGTCTAGAATAGCCCAGTTATGATTTCCAGTGTTTATAAATTTGGATAATGAATCTTCAAATTGAATACTGTATTATCAGTCAGAGATGTGTCGGGAGCGTTATACAGCATCAGCAGAGGATGGTATTTATTGAAAGACGCAGATTAGCAGCAAACAACATATTTGTGGCTGTTGCGTTGATAAAAATAACGAATGCTTGACCAAACCAAACAAGCCGCTGATGCTGTATAACTGCCCTGTTACATTTCTGGCCAAGTCATAAAAAATATGTATTAATGCTACCAAAGCTGATCTTCAACATCGTTGCTTTTCCGAATGTAAATCGGAGGAAATGTATTTATGCATAAACATGACCTAAAATATGATCTGATTTTCATACAAGTCCAAACTGTAGACAAAGGGAATCTAACAAATGAGACAAAATAGCGTTGACTTATAAGCTCAAAATAAGACTAAAATCTTAAATGCACGCTAAACGTACATTGTACTTATGGCTTTAGCTTTGCACTGGATTAAACTCTTGAGCTCTGCAGCTAGATCAAATGACATTTGTCAGATTCATCGATTTTAAGGGTGGTGAATGCGATTCTGTGAATTATCATTTGTATTTTAACCCCTCGGCTGCAAGAAGCTGGTTTTTAGCTCATAAAGCTCTTCAGTCTGAATTGTTAGGGGTAATTTCCATAGAAATTTCCATTTCCATCGGTGAATTATTGAGTCGCTCAAACTGCAGTTCTGCTGATATACGGTAAAACAACTGCGATTGTGATTTAGTCATTTTATTTCTGCCGACGGAGTTTTAGTGTAGTGTTTTATTAAAGTACGAAGCCTGTATCTATATTATACCTTTTCAAAGGCTTACAAAGGCAACTGCACATTTAAGGCAGGCAGTCGCCTCAGGACTCGAGCATTGATCATTCTAACCTCCACAGTACTCCACATCAATGAGGCCGACGTGACCTGTGGTCAGAAGCGTACACCGATGAAGGATTAAAGAAGAAATGAAACTTCTGTACTGAATAAATGTACTTACAGTTTCAGTTCTGTGCAAATACAAGCTTAGTTAGAGCTAGAGCAGTAGTAGTAGTGGTAGAATGATCTTCCAGCCGGCCTCTCCTCCCTCAAACACAGTCAGTCGTGTCATATTTCATTTGTTTTAGTTTCCTTGCCCCCTATTTATCTGGTGGACCCTATGCTGTCCAGGAATTTGTTGGGCAAATGCAAAAATGCTGGATGGGATTACAAGTGCTGGACAGGTCCTCGATCCAATTTGTATTTCTTCCTTCTACCCTCCCTCTGCGACCCTGACCAGGATCTTCCATTGTTGTACAGAATAGCATATGCTGGTATGGATACATAAGCACATATGGTTATATCTTGGTTGGCTCCTGGTATACATTATTGATTGTTTAATTGATTGATTGATGACCATCTCTGGTCATACTCTGGTCTTCTAGCACTGCTTGACTTTCCCCCCTTCCCCCAAGGGGACGAGGAAGGCATTCATCTAGACTCTTCTCTGTTTTGGTTCCTACGTAGGGGAATTCACTTCCCTTCAGTGTTCGAACAGCCGAGTCTCTGGCTATAATCAAACGCCTTTTGAAGACCCACACTTACCTCTACTAAATCTTATTTCCATATACGGCATTCAGCAGACACCCTTATCCAGAGTGACTTATAATTCATACAGTCTTACATTCCAAGCAACCCAAGGAACTCAACTATGGCCGAGATTTGAACTCTGGACCTTCTTGCCCATAGTCCAGTACCTTAACCACTAGGCCACCACAGTCCCACCATCTTATCCCATGTCTCAGACCAAACCTTATGAATGACATCCAGCATCTGACTGAAGCAGGGTTCATAATAATGCAACTATGATGCAGGATATCCGTCCTTATGTTGTGAAGCACAGCACAGATGGTTTAGTGGCACTGTCTCCCAGCTATGTTAACTTCATTTTAGCTCATACTTGACAGATTTGTGACACCAAATATTGTCACACATTTCAGGAGTGAATCATGTTGCCTGTCAAGATCGTTCTTCAAGGAGGTGAACTGTGCTTCTGTATCTTAATAAGCACTGTTCCCTGTGGTACTAAAGCACATCTTAGCACACTGGGAAAAAAAGTAAAAGAGCTTGACTCTGCCGTTCAAACCCTGGTGCAGCCATGATGCCACTGTCGGACCCTTGAGCAAAGCCCTTGGCCCACAAGTGTTTGGATTGTACTTTGTAAGATTGTAAGTCACAATGGATAAGGATGCCTGCTAAAATGTTCTAAATGTACAGTAAATGGCTCAATTAACCACCTAGTTCCACAATTGGAACTAACCCGAACCCTTCTTTAACCCTATAAACCCTTTCTCTAATCTTAACGTCTCTGGACCTTAATAAGAATACAAAACTCATCCTGACTTGCATCTTGACTAGAGAAAACTAACTTAGGTGAAATTCCAGTTTAATTCCAGGCTTTATGTCTGAGCTCAGGCCCCTGATGTTGTTTGTTTATTGGAACTTAGCGCGGTAATTGCTAGTGTTTGCAGCGAGAGACGTCCTCTGGGATCTTATGCTGAGTGGAAGGTGGATCCGATTAGTGTAATTTAGCGCATACACAGACTCTTTCAGGGCCTGTTTGCTTTTTCATTGAAAGTGTTGCTGTGCCTGTTATTCAGACAAGTTACACAGGTCAGTGTGAGACGAGAACGTAAATGTCCTGGAAAAAAAAGCAGTGGAATTAATGAGTGCAAAGATGAGCTGTTGGATTTTTACCTGTAAGCTCTATGAGTTTCTGATCATAGTTTCACAGATCATATGTTTCATTAATACATTTCATCCATACCTTTCATACAGTGCTGTATTGATTCATATACCTTTTCTGTGCATCTTTTACAAAACTTGAAACACTTCACCAAAGTGGAATGAGCCTGTAATTCCCTGTTTCCCAAAGTTAAAGTCAGATTTATTTATATAACGCCGTTTCGCAACGGAGCATTGTCTCAAAGCAACTTTGCAATTTTATATTATCTTAAAAGGCCAATCCCAAATTGAGCAAGACTAGGGTGACAGTGGAAAGGAAAAACATCCTCAATATAGAAGGAAGGAACCTTGGGAGGACCAAGGCTCAAAAACTGACCCGTCCTCCTTGGGTGGCCTAGATGTTGCCGATTTTTGCACGGACTGGTTTTCTGTCATTCAGACGTGCATAAGATATATTATTCTATACTTTTTCATAGTTTTTAAGGTTGCGCCCCCTTTGTTGCGTTTCCACACCGCAGAAACTGGGGACGTGTTAAGCTCAACTGGCACTTGGAAATATACTTGTACACCCGTAGCCATATAAGCAACAAGAGTCGTATTCATAAAGATTCAAAAGACAGTGCTTAATGTAGCTCCTAGCGACAAACATTCTTAGAATTGTGGGCATTTCCCTCCTGAAATTAGGAGTAGATCAAAAATGAAGGGTTATTAATAAAGCATCATAAGCCCTAAAGAAGCTCCTAAGTTGAAACACTGTTAGGAGTAGGGAGAAGGACTTTTTGGAGGCTTAGGAGTTCTCTTAAGCAGAGGAGAAAATATTTGAAAGATGACAGAGCAGAAGATATGTTCTCCAAACACTGCATCACAGTGAGTTAATCAAACCTACCGATTAGATCGTGCAGGAATAATGATTGTGATTGACCTTAATAGAGATGTGCTCAGATCTCCTAACCAGTGCAACAATGCCATAATGCCCAAAACACTACATGGGAACAAACCCCACCATTTCAAAAGACATGGCAACACAAAAGGAGTGGATGAGTGGAGCCATGTTTTCTATAGTTTATAGGTTATATAGTTATATATACACACAAATAGTTAAATATATATATATATATACAGTCTTTAAATAAATGTGTCAATCCCACCTTCTCACAAATATAAAGTTTTTTCTTCTCCTTGCTCAGAGTTGCTCTGAGATCGCTTCAGAAATACTGGGAGTATAGCTAGAACTTTTAAAGCCAAGTTGGGGGCTCTCTAAGAGGGTCCTTAGAATCTAAGAATAGTACAAACACAGACAAATGTTTTGATGGCAAACTCCAGGCTTTTATAAGGTGCAACGCCAATTTTGAGTAATCTAAGGAAAATTCCATTTTTAACTGGCTTACATCACTTTAGCATCACACAATCTTCCTACTCATGCAACAAAAAAGCCCTGGTATAAATGTAGTTCCCTGGAAAATCCAATGTCGGGGGCTCTTTCCAAATTAGTCCCTACGACTGCTTTATTTCCGGCTATAATTCTTAAAGGGAGTGGACATTGGTGGGATGACATGCACCTGTAGATACAGCCACATGCAAACACCCCTAGACCCATTGTATGCTGTTCTAAACTATGGCTAATACAGCTCGCTGAACTTGTCTATACTGCACTTTTAAACATGTTACTATTGCTAACTGTAATAATTATGCAGCTGAATGGCAAAGACTGGCTCCATATGCATTATCATGGTCACATGTCTAAGCTTTCATACTCACATACAAGAATATAATCAAAACCAACAAAACAATCCTCATGCAAAGCCACCGGTGTCATATTGTCACGGTACCAATCCGTGCCACAAACCAGCCCTGCCCGTAAATCGTCCGCCTGTGATGCTCGTGGAAAAATCAGTTAATGAAATCAATCAGAAAATGGTGACCTGACATACAGTAATGAAATCAGTGAAACAGACGCTGACGAAATGTCATCGCTGCCCATGTGCATGGCGAGTGAGGCACGTACCAGCTGGCATTCATTCTGCCATTTAGAGAGAACCCGATCGATCCTGGCATTATTTTTTTTCCTGGGACAGACGCCAGAGGTTCAAATCCAATTCTAATTAGATAAAGATAAAGATGAGCACAGAAGTTCATGTTCTGTTCCAGTGTAATAATTTAAGAAATCACCGGCTCACAAGACTAAAAATTGAGAGGCAGTGCTTAGTTTGGGCACCCTAAAATTTTTTTTATTATTTTTCTGAAAAAAAGACTTAATATAACACTAAACTCACAGATGGAGCAAAAAACAATGTGCCTCAAAGAGACGAGGGATTTACGTATTTCTTCGACCACATCGTTAAACAATTCAAGACAATTCAAGTCTGCAATCCAGACTTGTCATTCATCTATAGCTGATCTAACCACATGGGAAAGGGATTGCTAACAAGTAAAAATTGGTTCAATTTAATTAAGGACTGAAATAAAGAGCTCCATTCATAAATGCCACTTAAAATGTTACTGTGGAAAAAAAGATGGCTCATGTTAAGGGGCTCAGGGGCGTGTGGGAGGGACCATCACACAACGGAAATGTAGACTGTGTCCAGATGAATCGTTCTATCACATCCAGAAGAAATGGAAGCCACGTGCTCTAGACCAAAGACAAAAAGAACCAAAATAAAAGACGGATTTCAGTAACAAGTCCAAAAGCAAAGCTCTGTCATGGTATGGGTTTAGGTCCGTGACCATGGCAAAGGTCATTTACAGTTCTGTGATGGCAGAATCAATGTAGAAATTTACAACAATGACCATTCACCAAGACAAAATCCCCTTATTCTTTTCCTTTACAAACATTCTATTTAGACCGTTTAATCATTTTATCAAATTTGCCAAGCTGGAGCGCCTCGGCCCATCCTTGCTCAAGGACTGATGATTACAATCTGTTGACGTCACCTCTTTAAAAATAACAATCATTTTGTAACTCGTTACGAGCCCTGAATTGCCCTGGTCCCAACTTTTTTGGAATGTTCTGCAGACCTGAAATGCAATAACGGATGTTTAATAACAAATGAAATGACGTCAGTCAGACTAAACATGAAATATCTTAAGTTCATACTGTTACTGCTAATAAATAATAGTCAAAGTGAATCTAAGGATCTCGCAACTTGGCACGTTAACTAGTCGTTTTTGTTTGAATTTGGGAGCAAAAAAATGTTTGAACGAAGATGTGTTCAAATTCAGAGGAATATTCACTGAATATACATATAAACCAAGAGTACTTCAGTAGTGTAGTCCTACTCAAAAAAATGCTCTTGAGATCATTTGTTACTGATACGAAAAATGATATTTTTTCCTTGTAATAAAAAAACATTTTTAAATAACTGTACAATATTTAAACTATCTTATAATGAGAGATTCTTTACACTTAAGATATTTTTGCCTTGTATGTTGTTCGACTGTGCAGGACTCATCGTTTGGCAGTATCGCTCATCCATTTTTCATTTTTAATGATCGATGCAGTCCAACATTCTCCTCCTTCCTGGGCAGTTGCGCTGTATATTTCCAGCTGTATGTGAAAACCGAGTGATAATTTAGCCTGCAGCAGGTTCTTGCAGGCAGCTTCCTGACCTGTACATCATTATACTGCTGTGTTCAGAGAATCAGCTCTCAGCATCTCCTGCACAATGATCAATTGTATCAGAGAAAGCGACCATGACAGCAGCATGCACCGGAATGCACAGGAAGCAGAGGCGAAGCAATGCTGAATCGTTTCCTACTGCTGGGTATTGTACTGTTAGGTTATTATCCGTGAAGGCTCTAGGAGTGAGGCTGTTCGCTCGTGACACAGCCAAAAGACATCAGTATTAGTACGCTGTTTGTCCCATTTTGCTGCTTACAACATTCTAGACACTAGATTTTGAGGTCAGACACTGATTTTGGACAATAATCCCTGCCTCAAAATTGGCTCTACAATTCACCCCAAAGGTGTCCGATGGAACACCGTTCAGATAGGACCATATCAAAACTCATAAGTGCCAGTGTCTTCCCAAAAATACCTTAAATTCTTCCGAATATGAAAAAAAAAAAAAAAAACGTAGGGAAGGATCAAAATTTTAGAAAAATACCACTGCTTGATTATTTAGGCTGAATGTTTTATGTCAGTATACCTTCCATCTTCATCAAGTCTCATAACCAAAAAGCATGAATTGTAATCAGACATTACAATTTACCAGAGGACACTACCCACTAGAAACTGGTATAAGTGGTGCTGCACCCCTAAGTGACCGGTCCAGGCAGGACTGGACTGTACGTGGTCCTTCTGTAAATCATTTCTACTGATATCATCCATCACTTTCTAACCATAGTGTAGTATTTGAAGTTAAATGTTGCATTTTCTTGTAAATCATGGTGGGTCTGTAGTGTCCCTCTGAAAAATAGGAATACCTTTTATAGGGAACCAATATATCCCAAGATATCGCATGCAGACTAATTACCCCAATCACATCCGGGGCAATCTGTATAAGCTAATCAACTTACAGGTGCCTGGGCCATGCAGTGGTCTAATTCGCTAGCCCACCACTGAGGTCAGATATAAAGATAGGTACGGATAGGGGACCGGTGATGCCAGCACAGTCCTGGGATGCATTGCCTGTGCCCTCTGAAGTCCCGGCATAAACACAGAGAGTCGTCAACAATAGGTTTGCTCTGTAGAAAAGAAAAACAGCAATTATATTCGAAACAAAATCCCTCAGCTCAATATTAAACCCAATACGGACTCATACGACAACCAGCTTCTGAAGTGCCGCTACTCTTGGCGTAATTGTTTGCCCTTTTTCAGCTAATTGCCTCTCAGGCTGGTCCAGAGCATGATGGCCCACTGATGAGTCATTGCACTTCACGACTGTGGCATCTGTTCGGCAAAACGCAGCACCGCTCTAAACTCAGAAAGGCTCTGCTTTAAGTATGTACACAGAGCTGCCGTGTGCACACCGTGTTCCTTCTGCACACAAACGTCACGTTACAAACCAGAACGAAACAGTAAAGTGTCGAGAAATAGTTTGTTTAGGCAAACAGAGTGTAATTTATCATGTGAAAAAACAGGGAGAAAAGCAGATGTTCTACATGACGTAGGTTACAAAAAGCAACAAGACAACATCCAAACACAAACCAGGATCACATAGAGCGCGACTATAACAGGTTGGTAAATACATAACATATCAAATAAAACTCACTAGGAGCCAAGGTTACAGATATAAAGTGTCCTTAACGAGGGATAATAATTAAACCAAATAGCAAATCAAGAAGCTAATGATGACCAGAAAATTCAATCAACATGTCTACACATATGGCAGCAAATCCATTACAGTACATGCTGAATCCCAGTACAGACACAACTTCATGAGCTACTGGTTAGGTCATCACCAGGACTAGATCTTATTTATTGAGGAAACGTACAAGATCAAGACACCTGCGATTAAAATATTGAGTTCTGAACTTCCCTACGTTATTTTTATGAATCAGTATCTGCATACATTTCTTTTTCTCTTTCTCTTGCTTGAGTGCAGTTTCCAGTGGTTTGTTTGTTTGTCAAAGCCAATTTAGAATAGCCAGTTAACCTCACATGCATGTTGGTGGACTGTGGGAGGAAACCGGAGTATTTGGAGTAAACCCACGCAGATACGGGTAGGACATACAGAAAGAACCCAGGCCGCTCCCCCCTAGGATTGAACCTGGGACATTAACACAGCGTGGAATCAGCGTGGACTGTAATTGCCATCTATTGATTAATTAACTGTCATCTTTATTTACATGTAACCATATTTACTCATGCCCATGTATTCTTTGACCCTCTGGTCTTACTGACTTCTAACCACTTTTGTTCCAGTCTGGCATATCCAGATGCACACGACTTGAGGCTGTTGACCACTTGTTTTTACTGGCAGGCAGTGAATCCTCACAGAGGAGGAAATTAAGCTTGCCATGTCCTTTAAGCTCCATTAAGCTTTGCCAGTGCCTTGGTTGGCAGATGACACCATTGCTCCAAATCAAGGGAATGATCGTTATCAGACATGGCATTCTTTAGTTGTACCTGAGGTACCACCGAGACATAGTGGCTCAGCTCTCAAATTTGCTCGAGTCCCCTAGTTTTTTTCATCTGGTTAATCTTGAAAATGTTATTGCTACAAATCATTTTTTTATACAAATTACATTTTCAGAATGGTATTACTACCTGGCTGATTTGAATTCTTTTGAAATGGCAATTGGATTTTTCCCCATGTTTGTGTGGGTTTACTCAGGGTGTTTCAGTTTCCTTCCACTTCCCATACACATGCATTAGGTAAATTGGTCACTATAAACTAGCCCGGGGACTATTACTGATGCACCCTTGTTTCTTTCAGGAATACCCATTGATGCCAAAATAAAGCCCAGGCTTGTCAGCCTACAGGTGCATCTGTGTGACAGGATATGTAAGACCACTGTGCCTTTGTAGAGGAGAATTTGTTACTGTGTATGTTTCTGCCATTATAGTAAAAAAAGACTTTAAAAAAGATTTAAAGTTTTTTAACTGCTTGCAATTGACTATTTGCTTGAATTGCCATCTCATAGCAATAGCAAGATCAGGAAAAAATCCCTTTATCAGTCTTTCATTTTACCACAAGCAAATCGAGTGAACAAAAGATCAAAGAGAAGAGTCTAGCCCTGCCCACCCTTGTGGCTAGGCCATTGTGTAGCGAGAAATGACCACATGAAATTCAATAGGTTTCTTGCAATTGTGCTGGAAATAATCCAATTTATTCACGACCATAAAGCAGAGCCTGCTATAAAAATTAACTGAACAGTAAGTTTAGAATTTATTAGGAGCTGATTTAATGGCGGTATTTATTAGAGGTCATGATTGGAAATGGAAAAGCATCTCTCTCACATGCACATATTCTATCTGTCTGTCTCTTTCTCTCTCTTTCTGTCTCTCTCTGTCTCTTTCTGTCTCTTTTTCTCTCTCTCTGTCTCTCTCTGTCTCTCTCTCCCTCATACCTGCAGGTTTTCTACCAAGCTGTTCAGTTGTAAAATGACTCAGATCTTATCAAAGCAAGCAAGCAATTATACATCTGAATTCTGATCATAAAACATCTGCTCCCTTGAGAGATGCATGAGACAAAAGCAGCAGTTTAAACATGTATGTTTAGTCGACAATAAAAAAAACACACACACAACAAACAGGAAATCTGTTGTGAATGGAAACAGAGGCTTACAATAGCGTTATTCTGCTTTAGCTACATAAACTGTCGAACCACTGGCGGACCACAGTGGTGTGCTAGCAAACTGCAGCTGCTCCATCTCAGTGCCTTCAATATACAATAAATACGGCACTGGCTGTGTTCTCTCTGCAGGGTAAAGTTCTTCAAGTCTGATATTCCTCTTCACAGATTTGTTTCCACCAAGGCAGCGTTAACAGCACAAAACACATTTTATTTCCAATTTTACACTCTGAACTGGGATCCTTACATACTGCATGTGGTACTGAAATCCAAAACACACTTGAAAGGTGGCACTGTGACCTCAGTCTGAGCATTTAGACTGAAAATCTCCACCTCCTTCAACAGCCTCAGGAAGTCCCAGAGCTCACGCTTGGAGTAGCTTGGCATGGTCTGGATGGAAACGTATCAGAGGGCTTTGCAAAACTCGAGGACATTCAAAGAAACTGAGGGTGGTCTTCAGCCCTGCTTCATATCCGAAAAAAATGCTTTAATGTTGGGATTGTTGGGATTCTAAAGCTTTTCATTTATTCTGTGTTTGTAAAACCGTCCAGCATCTCCTGGTATGATTTTGCAGACTGGTCCAGGCACTACAGGTCGCAATACATTTACATTAATGTCATTTAGCAGACAATCTTATCCAGTGCTAATTATAACTGATACAGTCTTACAGTCCAAGCACCCAAAGACCCAAAGACCCAAGTGGCAGCTAGGCCCCTAATGCCAGCTAACGTCTAGGCCATGGCAGTCATGGAGTCATTGTGATTCCACAGTAAGCTATCAGAACCTTGTTTTTTTTTTCCTGTTTATGTCACACGTTAGCTGCAACTGGCCGGATATGCAAGATTAAACAATGGAAAGTTCTTCACCGCATCTTTGTAGAGGAGTAGTTGGTATGGGGTTCCCACCCTTTTTTTCTTAAAGACATGTATCCAATAAAAATAGTGCCCCAACAGTCTGCACACACACATACTTTGGTTTGTAGACAATGTGCTCTACATGATTGTGTATATTTTTCGTATCTTATATATTTTGTATAGCACTATTTGCCTACGTATTTAAAAGTGTGTGTCAGCTTGTGTTTATTGTTGTTGCTGTAACAAAACAAATGTCCCCTTGTCGAATAATAAAACCCTATTTTATCTCGTCTTATCTCAATAAAGCAATTAATTAACATTTCTATTGGCAAAGAAATGACATAAGTTATAGCTTTTTTATTTTCCCTTGGGTTCCTTTCATAGTTTTCCCCCCATTCTTATTTTTTAAACATTTTGCTAAAAAATTAATATAAGTTAAATAATTATCTTTTTATGTTTTATGCTACGATCCTGACCGTTTTATTATAACCCAGTGGGTTTCAATGCAAGCCTGTTTTTTGTTAAATAGCCATTAAATTCTGAAAGCTATACAGATGATGTACAGATATATGATATGCAGATTTTTTTTATTATGTGTGTGTTATTTTCATTTTATTCATCTTGTGCAAATTGTATTTTGACAAACTCGGAGCACCCCGGAGCAGACATAGGCATAGGCAAACATAGGCACAATCACAATACCTAGGCTATCATAATATGTGTTGTTACCAAAGATTCAGCCATTTTTACTCATGACATGCATTATTTTCTGTCATTTTTAAGTTAAGGGCTTCTTTTGCATGATGTTACGCTGTGTATCATCCACAATAATGCCAACGCATCAAGGTCTTTTCCAGCTTATTCCGTATGTCAGCCTACTGACTCATAAAATTTTACAATCTGAAACGGATTGGAAAAGTTTAATCCAGGGAAATGCTTACTCTTGCAAGTTTATAAGAGTGAAAATGTGAATCTATTGTGAGCTAATTTCATTTAAACCCTATTGACTGTTGTGCAGCAACTGCTCACTGACTTTACTTTAATGCAGCGGAAAAAAATCATCCGGTGTTAAGACCCAAGAGGTGCACGAGGAGGTGTGTGTGGGTCGATTTCAGGGACACAGTCATCGCGACCAACAGAAAATGAAGTGCTTTGAGGTTTGGACACCTGGTGCTTTGTTCTTGTGTTTCTTCCCCTCTGAACCAATCTGCACTTCAATTCTCTCAACCGCTGAACAACCGCAGCAGGAGGAAGACTCGGAGATGCCTCATCTTTCTCTGTCCGCTCAGCAGCCCTTTGCTGCACCCCTGCCGAGCCCCTTGGCGTAACCCTGACCTTACTGAACAGCCTCGTAAAAAATGATTTCACACACAGTCCTGACCCTGCGCAAGAGTGATGCTGCCGAGCTTCAGAATACAAGGAAATGAAAAGCTCAGACCTTGAGTTGAGTGTCTGTGAAACAAAGATGTGAGCCAACGATCTGCACAAACCTTAACAACTAGTGGTCAAAGAAAACATGGAGACATCAAAGACAAGTTGAAAGGGATTGAAATGAAAGCAGACAGACAGAACAGTCATATTTCTGTACTGTATCAAAGCAGGATAGGAACAAGAGAACAAGGTTACTGCTATTTGACAGGTTCGATCAGATTTGCAGGTAAAAGTTTGCAGACCCTCAGTATTACCTGGACATTACAATTAAAACGTACCTTTAGCCAAAAAATAAACTCCCTGGCTCACCTAATAAGACTGGGAAGCCTTTATTAAACATAGTAATGTACAGGCCAGGCTTAAAAAGTTCACCGTTAAACATGAGCAAGTTCAAAACGCCTGTTACTCCAGCAGAGATCACTCCAAGAGCAAGGCATGCACAAATCTGCAAGATCACACATGAACCCACTGTAACCTCTAAGCAACTAAAGGCCTCTAAGTGCCTCTTACATCAGATAGTATGATGTTTAGGAGTCCACCATTTATAAAACCAAGAACAGCAATGGTGTGCATTGCAGGAATGCAAGGAGAATGTCATCGGTCAAAAACATTGCTGCTTATCCCAGAAGGATCCAAAGACCTTCAATTGATGGATAAGAACAAGACAGAGATTTCTGGGTTAATTGAGTAATGCGTTGAGAAAGAAAAACATAGCATTCCAGTAAAAGAACATCAGCCCATCAGTAAAACATGGTGGCGGTCGTATCGTGGTTTGGGCCTGTAAAACTTTAGAGTTTTCTTTACCTCTGTTAAAGCGTCCATGCAGATTCTGACTAAAAGATCAAAGTAAATATAGAAATAATCTGCTAATAAAACAATGCAAATAAATGTGGGATTAGTGTAAAATGTAAAACTTTCTCAGAGTTGCTCTGAGATCGCTTCTGAATAATTTTTAACCTTTATGAAAACGGCCCCCGATCACCATGCGTAAAATGGAACTATGGGTAGGCTGTGTCTGAGGAGGGGATCATCCCTTGCTTCCAGAGCGCCAACACTGACCCCTCCCAGCTCTGCAGTGGGCTGCCATCCAGCCCAGGGTTACATCTGTTTACATCTGTGCCCTGTGACCTCCCCAACGACCTTGATCATGAAAGCCTGGATTAAAACACGAACAAGAATAAATAGACTTATGGCAGCCAATCAGTGGTTGCAGCGATAAATCACACACGGCCACCAAAACAGAGGCTGGAATGAAGGTCTCTCCAGTGGTGGGCTATCGTTTTATACGCTTATGTCTGCACCCCGAGGATAGGCGCTGCAGCCCCACAACCTTGAGCAGGAAAATCAGGATTAATATATGCAAAAAAAAAGCTTTATGGTGAAATCTAGTCTTAGAACTGCTTTTGTAACGCCACTAAGCTTCTTGCATCTCTACATCTCTACAAATCTTCTTGTAAGTCCACTGAAATTAGTTTTGATCA
Organism: Parotocinclus haroldoi; assembly: GCA_034779995.1. NCBI lineage: Eukaryota > Metazoa > Chordata > Actinopteri > Siluriformes > Loricariidae > Parotocinclus > Parotocinclus haroldoi. Next base: position 1,685 of record JAUZST010083104.1, on the reverse strand, counting down.
GTGCACGGTTCGTGGTGCATATAAATAGGTCATTAGCCCAGAGGGGACATGCTTTGGTTCAGCCTGTACTCTGAATGATTAATCAATGGGTTCAATAAAGACACAATAGAGTTGTGTTTTATTAGTTTATGAAGAATGGATTTTGTCTATAATCATGTCTTGGATTAAGATAAGACCCCATTTTAGGAGTAATTCATCCAGAGGGTTTGCAAACTTTTCCTTAACTGACATGCTCGTGAATAGCATTAAACCGTCCAAGTGTCTCCACACCGCATTCACTGCTCTCTGCTTTCTGTCAGCATGTGCATCTTCCCCGAGGTACTCACACTATTAAGGCTTGATACAGTCGTTGAAGATTTACAAAGCTGCACAGTTTGATCTGAAATGCATCTAATTAAAGCACAACTCTGACAGTTTTGCACTGTTTTGCTACTTTAAGCAGCTGCACCACGTCCTTGAAGTAACAACCTGTCAACGAGCAGCATCTCCTGAAACGATTCCACATCAAACTGTCTCCTCAGAAGCTCACGATGGAGCGGACAATTAAATCTGAATGGCACAATCAAGCTTGTTTCCTACCGTTTAGGTGCATTTGTTCATCTCAACAATCTGTGACCGAGGGAAAAATGGAATATCTTCAACGTCCTTCTTTTAAATGTGTTCTAAGCATATTTCTAGAGTTGAGACAGAGAATACTGGGTGAAGGCACAAGCGTCAATGGATTGGACTCCGGTCCACCTGCTTCAGTGCCGAGGGAAGATCTTCCAACCAGCCTCCCCTCCTCAGACAACCAATCCTGTCTGAGTGCGACTTACGACCTGGCAGAAAGGAATTGAATAGACTTGAACCTGGGTCCATGCAGGGGTGGAGTGGTGATTTTGTCACCTGAACAGGCCAGGCTGAAAAGGTTGCCAGTTGTAGTTAAAGAACAGAGATATATTAAAGTTTGGCCATTTTGATCATCATGATACGAACAATGGAACATCCGGAGGACTTTGACAAAGACTTATTAATGCTAGTCAAGTGCAAAAATTTGTTAAGAGTATGGATCCCACCAATTCATAGTCAGATTGTGTACAAATATGAGTCATTCAAGACTGTTACTCACTGGAAAAACAAAGATCACTGCAAGAGGAAAGTCTCTCACACAATGCATAATGTATAGGTTTGAGGAGAACACAAAACATGATGGCAATATGGCAAGATTGCAAGAAGAAATCCATTGGTCTTTAAAAGAACATCCCCAAGCACCATATTTTATATAATATACGAGTTGGTCTGGGAACAATTGAACTTTATTTTCTAACGTTTTTAGAACTAAATCTAATAAAACACACCTTTAACTATTCAAAATGAATACTAGCCAATCTCAGGCAACTTTATTTTATTTTACATGTGTACATTGAGTTTTCAGTCCAGACTTGTGACATGTTCCCGGATTTTCAGAAGTGGGAATATGTTAGGGTAACCAGAATTGGGAGATATGAAATGGGGATTTCTATATTGGATTTGGATTAATCGTACGGTCGCGGCCGACTCTCGGTCACTTGATGGATCATCGATCTCCACACATTTCTAGCTTTCATCGATGTGATCCATGAAGTATTTCGGCAGGACAGTGGAGTCGTTTGCCATTGCCTTTCTCCACCCCTCCCCATTTATCCGGGCTTTTGGGACAGCTGTTT
>JAUZST010083093.1:0-20338 GCA_034779995.1 Parotocinclus haroldoi | reverse complement strand
AGGGACCTTTTTGTTGTGTGTGTGTGTATATATATATATAACAAAAAACATATATGTTTTTTGTTACCAGGGCATCAGATATAATTCGATTTACTAAAACCTGCTGTTTCCTGTCAGTTAAACTTTCACTTTGTTAACCATGGGAAAAATATCAGCAAATAAAAGGTTCATGTGACTTTGCTGTTTTGAGGTGTTTATAAACTCTATCAAGGATAAAATGTTTTGATTAAAGCGTTCATTAAGGCTAATGGTTTAAGCAATAGTTTTAGCTTCTTCAAGATAATGCACGCCAGCAGAAATGAGATATGCTGTACATGGGACCTTCGCTCTGTAGAACGAATTAGAATTTCCCTAATAGCTTATGAGTAATGACCGAACTGTCCACTGCTAACGGGAGAAGTGATCTGCAGCAAACTGAAGGAAAGTACACCTTGACGTTTTTCATTGAATACTTCCATAACTGAAGGATTGCCTTCCGGATTGTACAATCATTCATAAAAGTGGTGTTGTATTTATATCTACTGCTGTCAGAAGTAACAATGCACCAGCCAATTGTGCAAAGTGTTTATCCTGACTGAAGTTTCGTTCATACTGTATATACAGTAACGTGCAAAAGTCTTAGGTCACCATTGCGATTTGTTGTTTGGCAACAATATAACGACCACGTAGAACACAGTGTCAATGACTGCACCCAAATTTCAAACTTGGATTTGTCACTTCGTATTCCCCCATTTTCTCCAGCATTTTCTCTTGTTCCTCTTCAGGACAAAGTGGTTTCTTGGTTACCCTTCCAAAAAGCTGAATTTTTCCCTGATTGTTTTTATTACTACAGATGGATTTCCTGTCTTTTCTGGCTGTTTTCCAATGAATAGACTGATAAATATTTATATATGACCATTAAACCATTTCTAGAACACTGTTATATCTAATCTAAAGGTGGCCTAAGACTTTCGCACATTACTGTAGCTCCAGAATTTCTATACTACGTTTTTCAGTATACTGCATATTCGCTACTTCGCTTTTACACCCAGGTTTTGACCTCGGTCTGATCACGTTTGGTCAGTAATAAAATCTACACAATGTCTCCCTTGTCTCAAACGTAGCTAATTAGCCAAGATCTGAGTTTTGCTGCTTTAGTCTGCACTAGGGCTTCAAGACTAAATATAGAAAAGTAAAAGCTCCCTAAAGTAATGCTCCAGCTACTTCCACTTTCCAGTGTTGCCTCTCATTAGTGGTGCAGAACTGGATCTCTGGGAAATAGCTGCTATATGAAACTCTATTATTAGATTTATATATTATAAATCATTTCCAATATCCAGTTCCACCCAAAGACTTTGGGTCTTAGTTCCTGCATAAGCTAAGGGGACCTAAATATTGATTTTAATGATTTATTAGCAATAATGTCGTAATCTATGTAATCTCCAGAGTTACTCAGTTCTGGGAGCTGAGAAGGCAATATCAGAGGGCTCTAATTCTCCCTAATCTCCTCCAGTGGACTAATCGTGCCATGCCGACAAAACACCTCTAACAATCTTGCATAGCAATACATTTGTCTTCGATATTTACAGGTCAGTTCAGCACAGGTGCAAGTGGTTACAGCTGCTGTTTCTAGTTTCCATGTCCTCTCCATGTCTGAGTGGGTTTACTCCGGATTCGACCATAGTCAGAACAGTGCCAGTGGGTAGAGATGGGCGGAGAACTGCTAGGCCACTACAGTCCAGTACATTTAGGGAAATGTGAATAGAGCTATACAGAGATATGCATGTTGGTCAAAACATGGATTTTAAAAGGTATTTTTGCTTACATGCAAAAAAACAAAACAAAAAAAAAACACGCTAAAACTGCTGTAATACTCCCAATAAGTGTTTTGTTCCATTCCTATGCTTGCTTCCCCCATGAAAGTGAATAAAAGTGCACTGTTAAAAAGAATCTAAAGGTAGAAAACTGGACCTTGAAGGCCACTGATGGTAGAGCTACATATTTGTGGGGAACAAAATGGAACTATACGGGATATTTTCATAACAGTCCTGCTATTGCTGCTTTTTTAGGAACAGTAAGAAACCACATAAGTAAGTCTACTTAGAATTGTGTAACAACTCTGCACGTTGTTTGACATGTTGTGTACGTTACGTCCTCCTGTTCCAGCCTAAACCTCGAGGACAGAACACATTTTTCTCTGACTGGCCATGGTTTTAAAAAAGGGAAAACTGCGCTCATTTTCTCCACCTTTAACGGTCTCTCTTACCCATTGTGACTGTTTGACAGTGATTAATGGCTTTGATCTTATTTAACTGACACACGCATTGAGACCTTGCTAGATCACAAAGCTTTACCTACGGGGGGATTTAATGAAGGTGAAACTAAAAAAAAAGTAAAAATGCTTAACCAGACTCTTTAGTTCCTCTCTGACCAATTAGAAACGTGTAGCATTAAAGCGTTGCTTTCTTGCTTTCTGCACACTCATCACGCCCTTAGCTCATGCCATCACTCTCATTTAATGACGCTTTAATAATAATTAAGACAGTCTTACCACTGAAAAGCTGTTCCCCTCCAGCCCACCCATAGGTACACTCAGACCAAACGAATAAAGTGATTGATTTCAAAGCTTTATTGGCAAAAATGGACATAACGGAAGACTTCCATTCTTATATATTTCTACTTTTCAAGTCAGCTAAATGATTTAGCTAAAATCAAACATGAGCTTATTAAATACATTTTAAGCAATATATGTAGACTTGTTTTGCAGGGGTGTGTTATTTTTAACTTTATTTAACATGTGCAAATTGTATTTTGACAAACTCTGCACACCTCAGAGCAATGAAAGCCTCACACAGCTTAGGAACTACGGTTACCAATATATGGCCAAATGTTTGTGGACACATCTCATGTGTTCTCTCTGTTATTTCAGCTGTCGTCACTGCTAACAGGTTCATAAGATGTATTTAATTTGTATAATCATTCTCCTTACTAACGAGTCAGTTCAGCTTTGTGGCCGATTCTTGGCTATATTGTTTCTACACACATTGTCCATTTGATCAGATCCAGATACCTTACAGAAAACCCTTTGTTTATCTACAGTTATGGACTGTAGTCCATCTGTTTCTCTACACACTTTGTTAGTCTCATTTATTTTATTTTCTAATGCTCAGGACCCCACAGATCACCTTGTCGATGTAAAGTCTTGAGACACGTACGTCTGGCCTCCGAAATCGGATTCTTGAAGTGGATGCCAAGTGTTCACTAGTGAGGAAATTATTTCTACAAACATCCGTCAGTCGACCCTGCACTCTGGGAACTCAAAATCAGACAAGCTAGTTCATGGGTTTCTGCTTTAAAGTGATCGTCCGAGATAAACCAGTGCTCAGTAGCACTGACTGATAAGATTCTATTGGCTAAACGGGCATGGAGGGAATAAATAAGCAAGGTGGAGCAGGTTAGATCGTTATCGCTCATGATGGGCAACGTTTCAAAGGATTGGCCCTCGTGCAAATAATCACAGTTCCCATTGTTTAGGATTAAAACCCACACAAATGCCCACAGTAAGAGACGCTTTAAACAGACACAACCTCCGTAAAAGAAAGTGGAAGAAGAAAAAATAAGATCTTACATTGTGGGTTACATTGCTGGTTGCCATGAGAAAAATATTTGCTTTTGATTCCCAAGGTTAAGGTTAAGGGTAGAATTAATTAGCTCCAACTAATTACTGTGTAAGTGTGTGTTTTTCCCCATCATTCCCGATGTTGTGAACAAGAAAGAGGCTGTGATTAGGGAGAAAAGACTACAGTGGTGAGCATGCAAAGCCTTATATGAAACCATTCGTTTTAAAACAAAAGGACTGTTTATGTGCTTTTTTTAGATTACAAAGATTACAAAATGGTAATTATTGTTTGCGTCGTGCATTATCAGAGGCTACTTTTGGGTAGCGTACCTCTTGATGAGAGCTCGAACTTGAAGATCGATTGGTGTATTCTACTGACAGTTTCGAAATTAGGCATAGATGTGCGGGAGCGTGAACTTTGAGTGTGCATTGTACAACCTGGTGCAGTGTGTGCTCTAGCATTTGGCATCTAGTATTTGCTGGATTGCTCCTGGACCCACCAGACAGACCAGGATGAAGATGGAAATGAACGAATGAACTAAACAAGACTTATCATCTTTGCATTGACCTTCTGGCTTATGGCCGATGCTTTCAGTTCTTCGGAAATGTAAGCTAGCTTTGAACTTACATAATGGTGAGCCCTTGGTGGTAAAAACTCATAAAATGAGACAAGAGCAGTATTGCGTAATCTAGCCATTTCTCAGAAAAAGGACCTTGAAAGCTACTCAGTAAAACCTGCAGGCTTTCACGTTCAAAGGCCGGCTAAAGCTGAGCATTTGCACTACAGTAAGACAGCTAACCTTGTGCCAACATTCAGTGTAGGTTCTCCTATACCTCAGTGAGCTACAGAGGGAGAGACAGGTGCTTTCTGGCCTTTCTTCTGCTTTTCAAGCTCGAAACCGATTCAAACAAAGAAAACGGAGCAGACGAGTCACTGTGAACTATCTGGCGCATTGTCTTGGTGAGTCCACAGTGAACGTGAACCTCCTACATGGATCCTCCTACAAGGAACCGCTGAAGGTCATTTCACACCCCTGCTCTTTATTACTAAGCTGCTTATCGGCATACGTGTTTTTTCTTTCGGGGAAGCGACTCGATTAGGTTTAAATTCTGATTTTACACTCGTGAGTCCCAGGGGTCAGAAGTCATCCAAAAGATACGGGGATGCAAATGCAAGGTGAGGCTGGAAGATGAAGGAAAGCGTTTCATGAAATAATCCATCTTGACTGCAGTTGTTTATCATAATATGGACCGACTTCAAAGGTCCACGCCCACATCATTACCTCTGGTATAAACCATATCCAGATCATCGGCTACAGACGTCAGTGATGGAGAGCCACAGCACCGCAACCTTCTAGCTTTCGACCACATATTTCACACGAGTCAACAAATCTAAATGTGAAAGCTGCCTCATTCAGCCTATTACACAGGTTACAGAGGGCCTCGGAAAGTCAAAAAAGCAATTCAAAGGTGACGGGGGAAGGCCAGATGAGATGAGTTCACGCTTTGAAACAGAAACATCCAAACAAACAGGCTATTTTTTTTTACGACGGGTGGCCAGTAGTTGCGTACGGATGGCTGAAATTGGAAGGGGAATCGGCTCGGCTGTTCTCATGAACGATGGGATGGACGTGACCTGAAATTTAAACCAGTGCAAAAGCACCAGAAGCAGTTAGAAGTTGCAAGGTGGTTCAGTGGCATCTTGAATTCGAATGCATTTTCATTTCAATTCAGACACGGTAGGGTTTTTTTAGATTTTGACTTCAAACATATTTACCCTAAATAAAACACTCAATTGTGTGTTACCTTTCAACCGTGATGCACTTAATCAAGTCCGTTCTGTGGGGATGATGCCACCAACGCAGTATGTCACTCACCAAAAGAAGAAGAACTAGGGATTGGGGGCATATTATATATGTTCTACTATTTTATCATCATTTCATGTACAAATCTAAAGGTGCGATTTCAGACACCCTATAAGTCTGTACGCGCTGTCCCAGTGCTCAAACTGTGTTCTACTCAGTGACTATAAAGTGTCAATTAAGTAATTGCTACTATATTTCATTCAGTCTGCTTGTTCCTGCTTTTAATCCTTAATTAGGTAGAAATATAGGTGTAAAAATCATTTGGAAAGCCAGATTAATCCTAGGTAGATCCTTAGATTAGTTATTATGGGGTCATTTGATTTAGACTTGGGCAGCACGGGGGGCTCGGTCCGGTAGCACCGCTGCCTCACAGCAGAAGGTCCCGGGTTCCATCCCAGGGTGGAGCGGCCTGTCTGCATGTCCTCCCTGTGTCTGCGTGGGTTTACTCCGGGTACTCCGGTTTCCTCCCACAGTACAAAGACGTGTGTTAGGTTAATTGGTGTCTCTAAAGTGGCCCTTAGTGTGTGACTGTGTGTGTGCCCCACAATGGATTGGCGCCCCGTCTAGGGTAGTTCCTGCCTTGGCGCCCAGAGTTGCTGGGTCGGCACCGGCTGGTCCGTGACCCCGTGTGGATTAAGCGGAAGATAACGAATGAATTAATTGATTCTGACTTCTGGAAATAATGAAGTTCAAATTCAGAGGTTCTGCTAAACATTTGTATCTTTTTTTTAAATCATGAAGCTTGTGGAAAGTATTTGATCGACCACATAGCAAAAGTCGTTGGAGAGAGCCAACTATATATATATATATATATATATATATGATTTTTTAGGATATATATATGTGATTTTATAAAACTCTCAGGAAGCCATGTTTTGAGCTTAGCATGGAGAGTAACAACTTTGATCTGTATACAGGAGCTCAGGATTTTCTCCATGTTTACTAACAGCTGGGGGTGTAACGATACGCTCTGGCCACAATGTGATTCTACTGTCACTTTCACTTTTACAAATGATGAAATCATATTCAGTCATCGTCAGTTAAAATAAATGACTAGAAGCGGAGGTTTCAAATTGCCTGTAAGACACAAATACTGGTGTGAGAGAGATCATTTAACCCATTTAACGCTGGACTCGAGGAAATCAGGAGTGCCTGGAGGAAAACTCAGAGACCCACAGTGTGGAATCACGATTAAATTGATCCGTCTGAGGAATATGAAGGATGCTTGAGACATAATGTATTCCTGGCTGTAGTGTTTCACACCTCTGTTTAATGTCACCTGTCCATCTGTCCATCCACCTATAAACCCCTACTAATGTAAAATGTTCCTTTTACAATATTTACTCTAAATAAAGATATAAAAGAAAAGCCTCCTACCAGTCTGATAGCTCTTTTACACAACAGTATACTTCAGCCAGTCTGTTTAAATACACGGTGAACACTAAAGAGCCAGAGGAGCTGGGGGAAACCCAAGCAGACATGGTTACACCATGAGATCTCTGATTTAAACTGATCTGTCTCAGGAATACGGAGGATATTTGATGCATTAACAGGATGTTCTTGGGATCCATGTGCCCATACGTTTAGCCTTCCATCCACCAGTTTACCAATTTGAATACCCTCCATCCATCCATCCATCCATCCATCCAGTCTTCCTTAAATCTCCTGCTGTACCACTTTAGCTATTGTGCAAATATATTTTAACTTACTTGCACTAAAGAGTCAGAAACCAGAGTAGAACCAAGCAGACATGGTTACACCATGGAAAACCCGAATCTAACTGATCTATCCCAGGAATACGGAGGATATTTGATGCATTAACAGGATGTTCCTGGGATCATGACTGTGGTGTTGTGCCCCTCCTAGAACCAAGGTGTTAGACCTTTGGCCTACGTGATCTTCTTTTGATTATATCTTTAATCTATGTGCCCATATGTTCATCCTTAAATCTCTGCTGTATCTCCGTGGCTATCGTCCAGGTGCATTTTAATTTACGTCGACAAAGCAAAATGTTCCTTTTACAATATTTTCCTCTAAACAAAAGGATTAAAGGAAAACCCTTCACCTGCAAGCAGCTGTACCTTTAAAGCCCAATCTAGTCGCTCTCTCTTTCACAGCTATGCACATCTGAGTGAGTCTATTTAAATACACCTGGGCACTAAAGAGCTTCAAGACTTGTCCTTGTTTCTGTGAGCTAAGTGGACAGCATGCTATGGGAGGTGCTATGAGGAGGAGCTTTTGTAGCCACTGTCGACTGCCAAAAAAACAATCTGCCTCCAAACAGAAATGTGAAGGCACTACATGGCAGGAGCCGGGCTCAGCAGAGGATGCTTTTGTCTCATTGTTAATTATTAAGAATGGCACTATGGCATGAATGCCTCGCGCTGAACCTCATCCCAGTCGGGATGTTCTCCAGATAATATAATGGAATGCAAATTGGGAGTCAGATGATGAAAGACAAGCAATTATAGGCAAACAGAGACTGTTTGGCCTCACGTGGAACACCAGAGGGGATTCACTTTGTGATCCTTCTTTAATGCTGGATTGGTTAAATAATCCTTTAAGAAGAAGTAAGGCACAATTATCACACATATTTCGTGAATCCCTTTTATTGTTTGGCATTAAGAAAAAAGAAAAAGGTCCTGTTTTTTGTTGCATGCCTCTGATTGTTTGTTAATAAAACTCAGTTGCAGTTGTGCCGTTGTTGAAATGATCTGCTAATACTTCTTTTTTCATGATTCATGCTTCCACGTCTGGGTTTGGCAGACACCTTCTGACCGCATGCTGGAGAGTTTAAATTATCTGGGAGACGATGGCTTGGGCCCACTAGGTTCAGCGAAGAGAAATTCAATTCAATTCAGTTTTATTTCTATAGCGCTTTTAACAATGTAGCATCGTCTCAAAGCAGCTTAACAGTAATACGTTATCTTAAAAGGCCAATCCCAAGGTGAGCAAACCTAGGGCGACAGTGGAAAGGAAAAACCCCCTAAAATGGTAGGAGGAAACCTTGAGAGGACCAAGACTCAACAGGGGACCCAAACTCCATGGGCGGCCTAGATGTTAATTAGATAAATACTAAATGTACATTAAATCATAGGAAAATTAGTTTAAAATAAATAAATTATTCAGAAATCAGAATGACACATTTAAGAAGTGGTTGAACTGGAATGCAAACTGGTGGCCAGCCCAAAATCAACACTTCCTAATTTTACAGAATTTAAGATGCCCAGATAAAGAAAGACTAACAATTGATACAAGATTATAACGTACAATCCAAGAAACCAGATCATCTGATGTTCCCGTACCAGTTCCAGCACCCCAAACTTAGATGTTCCTCCACCTCAGCATCAGTCTACTGGTCTTCATCCACAGAACCCAGTCCCACCAGAGTGCAGGAACTCCCTCCATCGTTTCGTTATTAGGAGACGATGCCCCTCCAGTAACTTACCGCTGAGGATTATCTTAAATATACTTCGTTATTTAATGTAAATTGTATTATTAAATTAAATTGTATTATTTACTTATTATTACTAATTAAATTATTATTCATTTAAATTGTATGTTTTACGATTACTACAACCTAATTATTTCAATTAAAGACTAGGCCACCCATGGAGGTCGGGTCCCTTTTTGAGTCTTGGTTCCTCCCAAGGTTTCTTCCTTCTTCATTCAGGGAGTTTTTCCTTTCCACTGTCGCCCTAGGCTTTCTCAATTTGGGATTGGTCTTTTAGGATAACATAAGATTGTAAAGCTGCTTCGAGACAATGCACCACTATAAAAAGCGCTATGGAAACAAATTTGACTTTGATCTGTGTTGATACCCCCAACCTTCTGGTCACTATTGTCCCTAATGCTACAACAGAGGGATGTTATAGAGGTGAAACGAGGACCAGCTAGATATTAAAGCCAATGGTTCAGGTTAAAGATGCTCAACATAGAGATACAGGCCTGATGTTTGGGTGTCCAAGTACTTTTGGTCATGCGCGGTTGTTCAGTTTGCTGCATGGCTCTGATTGAAATGATCTGTACTCCGACATCTGAGACTAATCTGGAACAAAGGTTATTTCTAAATTCATTTTCTCTTCTTAGTAACATTTATCGTTCACAATTTCGCTCACCAAACTGCAAATGAATATTTCATAAACGTTAAAGCTGAGAGCCTCCGTCCTCCTGTCTTTTCATTTCCCTTCTGCTTTCACACATTTATTGATATTGCCAGGCAATCGGCTTCTCTGTGGAATGGTGTTGTTCTGGGAATAATTCACACTTTCTGTCTTCCTGCTTGTACACAGAAAGGGCAGCTCTCTTAATTTCACCATTTCCCTCCCAGGTATGGGAAAGTGTTCATTTATGACTGATTCGCTCTTCAGCAATAATTTCATCATGCACTCACAGGACGGCACAGAGTTTGTAAATGATGAATTTTGGGAGGCTGTCTTCGGTCCTGCCGTTCCCTACGCTAAAACACCTCTTTTGGTTAATGGAGCCTTCTGATTGATGAGCAATCTCTGTATTTTTACTTAAACAGTAATAGGCTGTGGTATGTTAATCTCACCGTCTGTACTCAAGGCTGTGGTCTCGGTTACTGCACTAAGAACCGAGATGTGTTATTAATAAATGTGACATTTGCTCAAGCTTTTTTGAATTAAATGTAGTTTTCATTTAGATTCTGCTTCGTTTTACTGACTTCAATTTGGACTTGATTTCATCATTTTCAAGTCCTGTGTTTTTAGTTACAACTTTAAAAAATATACAGCGATAAAGTGCACAGTAAATGGAAACACACTTTCTTCAGGACCTACAGCTGCTATATGACAACAAGAGACTGTAACAGACAACACAGAAGCAACTAATACTAGAAAAAGTTTCAATGTGTGCAAGAAAATGTCATGAAAAACAGTGCAGGACAAAACAGAACGGTACTTCCCCTTTTGCACAGTCGATTCAGGAAAAAAAAAAACCAGAAACCGAACAGACGATAATAAACCCAAATGGACATGCTGCCGATATACAAACAGAATGCAGACTTTTAGACTTAGACTTTTATTGTCCCGTGCAGGGTGTGATATGTACATGAAAGATAGAAGGAAATAATATTATAATTAAAAATATGAATATCAAATGCAAAAATACAACGGTATAAACAGTAATGAAGCAACCAGTGATGCAAACGTTTGTAATCTAGCAGCCAAGAGTTACTTTAGGTTACTGGGATTAAGGTTAGAGTTACAGGTAGGTGTAGTACTTTGAGTGTGTGCGCGTGCACACGTTTATAGTACATCGTGGGGACCAAATGGCCCAACAAGAAAGGAGAGATCTGGCATTTTTTGGCATGGTGGGGACATCTTGCTGGTCCCCAGAGGAATCCATTGCTTATTTATTTTACAGAAATGGCAACTTTATTTTAAATATCAAAAGATTTGCTTTAGGTTACTGCCAGTGAAGTTAGGGTTTGGGGGTAAGATTAATTAGCAACAGTATGATTAGGTTTCCGGAAAGTTCCCACATGGATTACATTTACATTTAGGTCATTTAGCAGACGCCCTTATCCAGAGCGGCTTACAATTAATACAGTCTTAAGGGTCTTGCTCAGGGACCCAACTGTGGCAGAGGTGCCATTTGAACCCTGGACCTTCTGGTCCATGGTCCAGTACCTGTTGCAGTGTTTTATCCAGTTTTGCATTTGAGGTGTGTGCAGTGTTCAGTCTCTGACTATTGAGTTGGACTGTGCTGGCCTAGCAATTAAGATGAACACTATCTGAACTATGGCCCAATGTTCAAATCCCACTGTTGCTGTTGGATCCTTTAATCCCCCCCCCAAAAAAATACAAAAAATATCCCAAGATGTGATCAGTTGTAAATTTTTCTGGTCTGCTAAATGACTCAATATATATGTAAATGAATCGGATGGATTGCAGAACAAAGCAGTTACATATTCTGAGGGCCCAAATGTTTAGGTACATTTTTACAGATGGCAGAAGGGTGAAGTGTGTGTGTGTGTGTGTGTGTGTGTGTGTGTGTGTGTGTGTGTGTGTGTGTGGAGTGTGTACTTCAGTTCTGAGCTGCTAGATCAGTCTGATCACCCGCTATTGTGAAATGAAGCAGCAGCAACTCAGCAGATCAGCACCAGGCCACCCAAGTTCACCGAATCGGCTTTCCAAAGCCCGTAGTGCATCTTAGTCACCAGAATTTACTAACAAACTTCTGAAAGCAACATAAAACTTCTCATCTGCAGCTTATTGGATTCAGTTTGCATGGCCAAAAGATCATCATGCTCAGTGTGGTGTGAAGGCATGGTGCCCGTCCTGGGAGGCTAAGACTATTATGCTGGAAATTTTGCACATGTTCAATTACATTAACATTTTTCTTTTCACAACATGACAAGAAAAATCTAAGTAAAAAGAGACAAGGAGCCAAAATGTAAAAGGGGGACAAAAAACCAGAACCCAAAGGAAAACGAGAACAGCTATACATTCTCTGCAATATTTGCAAATAATAACTGTTGGTCTGTGCATGTGTGGTCTTGGGAGTCTCTAATTTTCTTAGACAGTCATAGGAGGGCTCCAAGGAGAACTACGGATCTAAAGCACACTGTCCTTTGGACTCTAAAACAGTGGAAATGATCTTCAAACTATGAATAATGCTTCCACATCTGTGTGGGTTTGGCAGATGCCAGGTAAACACTTCCTGCTTGCATGCATGCATGCATGGTGCCAACTGTGAAGGTGAAGGAGAGGAACTGAACTGGGATTTTGTAGATGTTTTGTTCAGCTACGTCTCGAAAAGAGAAATCCTAGAGCTTTGGCCAATAATGACATGTTAAAGAAATGGTAGAATTGGACTGCAGACTGTGAACCAGCCCAAAGTCAGTGCTTAATCATTTTAAAGACTTACAGCTGATGCAAGGTACAAAACAAGAAACTGGAGCTGCTCGAGCACCCATAATATCGGTGGCAACACCCTTAACATTCTGTCTGCAATGCTAATGTCCACTGTTACCATCCAAAACAACTGAAATCTGTTATATTAATAAATAGGGGACCAACTGCCCATTAAAACCCATGGTTTTGGTTTGAGCTGTTCAACAACAACAACAATCAGGCCTTGTATATGGGTGTCCAAATACTTTTGTGTAAATATGACTTTTAATATTTTCATACACCGCTTAATTAAGTAGAGGTAAGTCTAATGAGAAACCATCCATCCAACCATCCATCCATCATCTTCCGCTTAATCCACACGGGGTCACGGGCCAGCCGGTGCCCACCAGGCAACTATGGGCGCAATGAGAAAGCATTCTGATGTATTATGCATTAGTTTGCAGGCGTTTCAAAGGGACAGCGAAAAAGAATTAGTGTAAAAGTTACCACAGACTCCCTATCCGTTTAATATGAGATTAAGTACGTTCATTAGGCAGCGGTTCTCAAGGCCTCTTCGAGAAAAGATTAGACTAAATGCTTTGATTAGCAATACAGAACGCAGACAAATGCCAGGCCGATGTGGAGAGTGTTAACTAGAAACTGGAAACATGATGAAACCCAGTGCAACATTATAGCCATTAAATGAGACAGAGGGAAACATTAATGGGCAGGACGGATGTTTAAACGTGTGAATAGCATTGCATTTAGTTATTAAAGTAATACCTAACTCATTTCGGATGATGATCTACAACCCCAGATCAGAGAAATTTGGGACAGTATTAAAAAACATCTTACATTTACTTTCAGTGACTTGTAAGTCATTGCAGAGAGTATTAACCTCGTGTTTAGTCCGGACAAATTCATTTCGCCTGCATTTCAGGCCACTTTTTCCGTCTCACAACACTTAAAAGAAGTTTTGGCACCGAGGATACCAAGTGATGAAGTGCCTCAGGTGTTTTTCTTTCCCATTCTCCTTGCAAACATGTCAAGATGTGCAACAGGACAGGGTCATCTTTGTCACGTTTTTCATTTCGAACTTCCTTTCAACTAGCCAGTTCAAACAAGTCACAGCACTCAAGAAATGGAACAGCTGACTGATCATTGTTCATCTTCGAATCATAATTTCATGCATGGATCCTCTGTGTTCTTGCTCCAGAGCTCGTCCTAAAGCTCAGCACCCAGTTCTCTCCACCCCAAGCCCAGGCAAGAGGTTCTCTCAGGAGATGGGAGGAGAGCATGAAAGCCGGCTAAAACACAAGATACTTAGAATCAGGAGGCTTTTGCATGAGATTATGCAATGTGGTTTCCCATGTTTGATTCCGAGAGCCAGGCATAGAATGCTTCACATAACGAACAAAATCAGAACAGATCACTGTCAAGGTCGCAATCATTGGTTTCACCAAGACCCCTTTTTCTCCAGGTGAAGAAAAACTCTCCAGGGTGAGTAAACCAAGGACTGAGTAATATTCAAGGACAGCTTGATCTGAACAAAAGGATTAACTTTTAAGAGGGATTGCACTAGAAAGGCAAGGAGGGAGGTATCCATAATTACAAGAGCCATCCATCTAGGATCGTCACTGAGAAAGTCGGCCATAGTGTGATAGCAGTCGTGCCCTGGCATCGGCCACCAAGCAATAATTCTGAAAAACAGGCAAGGGGAAACTTTGCTTTGGATGTGTGATCCAAGTCTGGAATCCAAATAAAGGGCAAAAAAGCAAAATTACGGAATACAATCATTAAAAATGCTACAATTTCTTGAAAGAAAATTGAAATTGGTAAACGGACGACATTTTTATTCCACAGAGCAGCCTGATCAGAGACAGTGGAATACGTTTTCATTTTCCATTACTTAAGGGTCTTTTCAATAGAAATAAAATCTGTTTAATCAGGGTCAGTGACAAAAAAAGTCAGTTGAGATTATTCAAACATCTAGGCCACTTTTTAAAGCAACAACCAGCTTCTCGTTTAGTTTTTGTCAATTTACAATAATTAGAGGAAATACAGTAATGTACTGCTACGACCATGTGCAGGTTAAAGCTTTAACACTGAAAAGGTACTGTGGTAGCCTTGCGGTTAAGGTACTGGCCTCTGGACCGGAAGGTCTA
Organism: Parotocinclus haroldoi; assembly: GCA_034779995.1. Lineage (NCBI taxonomy): Eukaryota > Metazoa > Chordata > Actinopteri > Siluriformes > Loricariidae > Parotocinclus > Parotocinclus haroldoi. The sequence continues at coordinate 5,850 of JAUZST010083093.1, read as the reverse complement.
GGGTTCAAATCCCACTGCTGCCACAGTTGGGTCCTTGAGCAAGACTCGTATCCCACTACTGCTTTGATTGTATTAGTTATAAGTCTCTCTGGATAAGGACGTCTGCTAAATGCTGTAAATATGAAGAGGAAGGTATGATGGACCTGATACTTTTGTTTTACAGAAGCCAAAAATACATCTGAACGTGGATGTTTCTAAAGTTGAGAGAACATACAGGTAGCGAAGAAACAAACAAAGGTGTACTACTCGCAATAGGACATGTGCTTACTCTGTTTGTAAACACTGTTTGTAATGGGAAAACCCTTTAATTAGATTACATCTGCTCGAGTCTGTGATATGATAGTTTTGGAAAATGCCTTCATGTCAGCAGGAGTTGATGTTTGTACAGACCCTGCACCGGAAACCGAAAGCCCCAAGGACATTTTTCATGACCGTGTTAATTGCACGCTGTTGTGAAGCAAACTCCACTGTATAGTCAGCAAATATCTCGATAGGATTAGCCTCTATGCTGTAGTGGAGCTCTCTGGTGGTGTAGCTCAAGGACCAAATCCTTATCTTGGTCACTGTGTATTTTGTCAATCATGACCCTTGGCTTCTGACTGGCTCCGGGAACACCAAAATGCCCCAAAATGTCAGTAATGAAGGCAGAAACGGATACGCTACGATGTCCTTTTTTCACAAATTGAAGATTCTGCACAACGACCCTTCAAGGTTATTCACTTCACTCGTTAGCTGGTGCTTGGCAGAATACAAGTTGTCGCCGGTTGCCTCAAGCTCCTGAACTTTCTTTATTGCTGCAGACTGCTCAGACTGACCCAAAGTATCCAGCACATTGTTAAGTGGAAGTTTTCTATCTTGGGTCAGCTCTTTCAGGCTGTTCGAGTGGTATAATCTCTGCAGTAGCCCTACAATCCTTTTTGAGCGCACCATTTTTGCTAGGCAGGAACGTTCGGATTTTCCAAGTGGGTCGAACATGTTGGCATTCAATTTCAAAAATTGCATAAATGCAAGGGTGAATTGATTATTGAAAAGCAATTGAACGAGAAAAACAGAGACTGCTCCATTCACTGCACACATGCGCCCTCTATTGAAGAAAATGCCTACTTTCCACACGCCGATCAGGCCATGTAGTACCGAGAGTGCAATTCTGTTGTTGGAAGACCCGTCGTTGGGAAAGAGTTATGCCTTGGAAACGAAGCAGGTGAGATGAAACGGATAAGGTCATGCACATCGTGACAGAATATGGCATTTTGCCAGCCTCATTTCTCAAGCCCAAAGGGAAACGATCTTCCTCCTGAACAGAAGGTGCTGTTCCGGATGTATGGGCTACAGATTTTTTTGTCCCTTGATGTACAGTGTGAAACATTTCACAGTTTGAAATGTTTCTTTCTAGCCTTGTATTGTTTTTGTCTTTAACTGCTGAATATTTTTGCATACACCTCAAATATACAGCCATTCTGTGCAGACCAAACAAATGCCTACCTTGTGTTTTCACCATGTGGTTCTTAGTACCTTGATAGATTTTGGCTGGCTATGAATTAGAGATACTTAAATAACTGGTAGCTACATTCACAACGTTTAGCAGAGACCCCGAAGAGACCAGCACACTGCAGTGTGCAATTAAAAGTTACGAAGGGCGAGGATTTGAACTCACTTCCTCCTCAGTAATAGTCCAGAGCTGAAGTAAAAATCTATTTATATTCAAAACACATTGGAACTTGTGCTGCCAAAAACACTCAACTTTTAACTGATGCATTAAATCATCAACTGCACTACGCTTCTAAACAAAAACATTTATTAATATATTAATTTCATTCTAAAAACATTATTAATTTATTCATAATGTTTCGCTTAATCCACACAGGGTCACGGGCCCGGTAATTCTGGCTGCAAGGGCAGTAACAGCCCTAGAAAGGGGGCCAATCCATCGTAGGGCACACACATACACACACACACAGTCACACAATAAGGGCCATATTTAGAGACACAAATTAACCTAACACGTATGTCTTTGGACTGTGGAAGGAATCCAGAGTACCCGGAGTAAACCCAGGCTGCTACTCACCGAGCCACCGTGTTACCCATATTATTATTATTATTATTATTATTATTATTATTAATAATAATAATATATATTAGTATTATTTTCTTATAGTAATCACATCATTCATTATGAATAAAGCGTATGCAGTTATTTTGGGGAGTAGAATGCATTATGGTGATCATTAAAGACTGTTTTTGAAAGACTTTTACGATTTATTATTAGTTTTTTATGATAAATATCATTGTCTGCTCGTACAAAAAGCACCAAACTGTAGAAATGACTCTTCTAAGGAAATGGACGTAACTACATAATGTCACTGAACTTTCTCAACTGGACAGAAAACTCTTAAATTCCATGAACTACTGTTTCTTTGGGGGAACAAAATGCATTGCATTTCCCAATATGTATATTTGACTCAGCCACCTAATAGTTAATTCCTTAAAGTAAGGCCATGGATGACTTTTCATTTCTGAAAGCACTGTCTGAATTTCTAGCCGACTTCATGCTATCTCATCTGTCTGCCTTCCTATTCCCAATTCATCACTTGAAAGCAGCCAATCACAGTCTCATCTGCCTCCCCCTAGCTGAGCTCAGATTCATTATCATCGGAGCATACCAAAAAGTTTACCTTGCTCCACGGCTTTTCTGATCTTCTTCTTTTGTCCTCTAATTTTTGGTTAAAAAAAATCCTGTTTGTAAGATATAAAGATCAGCTATAGTTAATCGACTCTGGGTACTAGAAAGTAGGGGAGGGCGATATGGCCCCAAAATAACATCACGATACTTTTGCGATAACGATATATTCGGCGATACATTTCGGCAACATACAACTGTAACAGAATAGATTTTATACTTTAAAATACCTGACCTCGTGGCATTTTGGACTTTCCTCGTGCTCGGCTACGTGCTCCTGCTTTTTCAAAACAGATTCGATTTGTTGTTACGGATCTTTTGCATGGCTTACATATCACTGTAGTTCGTTGTCCATCTGATATTTTGTACCAAAACAACCTTCACACTACCGAAGTCGCTCCCCTTTTTGGGACAAACTGCACCACCACACTACCCACTTTCTGCCAAATCCGTTGCTCTGCCTGTGAGTGACGTAATGGAAGTTCTCCATACTCTGTAAATCCACTACATCATTACGTAACGACGAGGGAATATGACGATACAGATGTTTATATCGTCTAAAAAATGATACCGGTATAATCGCCAACGATACGATACGGCACATTCCTACTAGAAAGTCTCTATATACATGTAACATATTATTATGCTTATTAGTATTTCAGTCAATATGATTCATACGTTACCATTTAAGATTTCTGTTTGTTAAAGATGTGCAAGTTGCTGCATGGAGAAGTGTATTAACAAAGCGAATAAAGCTCTTCTTAATGCAGGTAATAACGCAACACTGCATATAGATCTGATAATCACTGATAATCCTGTTTCAAAACTCAACGGTCCAAGTGAAACCGGCCAGAAAAACACCCAGCTGACTCACTAAAAAATCCCTCACTGCTGGTTACGGCTACGCAAATCATTTCTGTTTGGTTTTATTATTTTTTTTTTACACGAACCTTCACTGCATCTGCCTGTAAAAGGCCTGAAATTTGTGCTTGCATCCTGCTCGCCTGCTCATTATCCTCCATTTCCCAAACGTGAAGTGAGATGGACCTTGATTCTGGTGTACTGTAAGTGTTGTGTTTGTGCTCGTGAAAAGTCAATCCTCTTATTGTGATCGGTTCGATCCTTGTTCCGGATTGAAGCTTGTACTCCCTCTCTGTGACAGCCTGGGCTGTCTTTGTTCTACGCCTACTTCCTCCCACGTTGAAAAGACGTACAGTACATGCAGTATATTAGGTAAATTGTTCTCTCTAAAGTGCCAGTGTGTGAGTGAATGCTTCCCTCCGTCATTCAGTTATCAGGAGCCTCCAAGGACTTCCCGCTGAGAACATTATTTCATTTTATTGTTATTGTTTACTTTGTTTTACCATTAATGCAAACTTTTCAATTTCAATTACCATCTAGGCCACCCATGGAGGTCGGGTCCCTGTTTGAGTCTTGGTCCTTCCAAGGTTTCTTCCTTCTACTTTCAGGGAGTTTTTCCTTGACACTGTCGTCCTAGGCTCGCTCGGTTTGAGATTGGCCTTTTAAGATACAGTGTGGTCCTTTTCTTTCTTATTTACTATTTTTATCACAGTGCGATAGTCTTTATGTTTCATGTGCACCTTTAGGCCGAAACAAATTCCCAGCTCCACCGGACTCCCTCATTCATTCATCAAGCCATCTGTGCCCAGGATTGTATTCATGCAATTTCAAGCACTTTCATTGTGACATGTTTATGTTTAGTCATTCAGTTTCTAAATCCATGTAACCCGATTTCAGGTCCCGGGAAGCCGAGGTCAAGGCTATAAAATTTCATTGCAGTGTCATGGGGACAATAAACAGTAACATTTCAAAAAGAGCACACCTTGAGAGGGACACCAATGGTACTATCAAATATACCGTTATGTTAACACACTTTATGCCGAAACAAATTCCCAGTCTGTGAATCCTGTTCCTTGGCAATAAAGACCGATTCTGATTCTGAACATAATATAAGATTGTAAAGCTGATTTGAGACAATGCTCCGTTGTAAAAAGGCGCCAAATAAATCTGACTTGATTTGAATGCCTGCAATTCGAATTCGGTTCTCGTTGCATTTTGATAAAACTCCAGCAGCCTGACTTTGTTTCAGCTGAAACTCCATTCATTCTGTACACACTGATTCAGATTCACAATAGCTTTGGCTCAGTGCAGATCTTCACTGTCTGTCAGGTTGTTCTTGATTTATACGTCTACAATATTTTATTCTTAGGGCTCCATTGGTCCTAAATAGCTTGGTTATAAGAGCCAAAGTCAGCAAAAATCAGAACTGAATCCTCCAAAACAGGTAGCAGTTCCCTGTTATGCTTTTACTTTTCAATTTCAAAGAATTACTCATTAGCATGATTCATTAAAATATTTTTTTTTTTTTTTTACCAATTCTGTGTTACTGTGAGCGTAAATGTTTAAGAGGTTCGGCTATACTCGTTGCCCCCTTTTGTAAATCAGGAAATAACTGTAGAAAATAATCCATTCATGTATAGAATGCCTTACACGGGGTGGATTTTATGGGGTCTGGAACGGATTCATTTAATTTCCATTACTCTGGCATTTCTGGTAATTCAATAGCTCTTTTGGAACTAATAAAGGATGAGGATGGAGGTATCAGTGAATGTGTGCGTAGGTACGAATGTGCAGCAATAATAAAAACGAGTGAATGAGTTGATTGGACCACACAGCACTCCTCACACAGTGGCAGACATGGTTTTCTCCTTGTCACTGTCCTTTATTAATCCGAACAGGATTGGCAGTTTGTCAACGCTGACAAGTTGGCAGAAATTCGGCCGAGTGATTTAGGCTGAAAAAGGCGACTCTGAAGTCCGTGGTGTGTGATTTACATAAATTTCACACTCAACATGCAGTCCAGTGTCCTTGAGTGTTCTGTGTGTTTGGGCTTTTCTCGTATGGGAGGGAAAAAAAAGAATTCATCATTGTGATAAGAAAATCAATCCGAAAATCCTTATATTGATTTAAAGTGACTCTAGTCAGTGGGGTACTCAAAACTATGCCAGTCCAATCGCTCCACTGCATTCCAGAGCCACCAGACTCCCTCATTCATTCAGATTTTTTTTTTATTGGAAGCCATCTGTGCCCAGGATTGTATTCATGCAATTTCAAGCACTTTCATTGTGACATGTTTATGTTTAGTCATTCAG